>CAUYMX010129565.1:0-12688 GCA_963573855.1 Lepilemur septentrionalis | reverse complement strand
GGAAAGAAGCCAGCAATTAGATAAGGCATGTGCATTAATTTGCCTGTTTATAGCAAGTACCCACAGTTTTCTCTTATAAACAAACTCATAGCTTGTTTTATCCAAAAATTAAGATTGCCATCACATTATTACTTTTTTTTTCTCTTTTGTGTTTTGTTAAAGTAGATTTCTTAACTAATGATTTTTCTTAATTGGACATAATCTCAAAGAATGCATTCTGAAATAAGACTCTTGCAGGATAAACTTCTCTTCAGTTGAGAAGTCTGCATTTAGCCTGATGGGTTTTCCTTTATAAGTGACTTTATGTTCTTGCCTTATGGCTCACAAGAGTTCCTCCTTTGTGTTGACTTTGGCCAGTCTGATGACTGCATGTCGGGGTGATTTTCTCTTTCTCAGGCCTATTATGTTTAGTGGCAGTGTTTCCCACGGTTGCCCTTGCAGAAGTTGACTTCTAGATAAACAGATATTCATTCCTATACCATCCTCATAAAACAAAACGGAAAGTCCGGTGTCGTCAGATCCTTTTTCAAACACAAATGTACACTTTTGGACTCATTGTTTACAAGAGACATTGAAAAATTAGAGAAAGTTTAAGCAGATGTCACAAAGATTATTGATAAAGTCCTTAGGGGAAGTTAAAGGAGCCAGGAGCCTTATTTATTTTGGTAAGCAAAAATTTGGGTGGTATCTTGATGATGGCACACATGTCCATTGTTCATGGTCACAGGATAGATCACAAACAACACTGCAAAATACCAAAGAATTGTTTAGTGGCCACAATAGCAGTCTTCTAAATCTCCAAAATGATTTTCACACTCTGAAATAGTCTAAACTGGGCCTTAAATAAACATGATAGACAATGCGAAATAATCATAAAAACTATGTAGTAGGTCAATAAGAGGATGCTACAGTAAGCTCTGTTACATTAGCTTATGTCAATTAAAGGATCTGGTCTGGGAGGTAGGTTTTGTCCCACTTAAGTCCCAGTCAGAAAGTCAGCTCTGCTAGGAATGTGAATAGGTGAATAATATAAATTTTGATTTGGCAAACTATAAAATAGAATGAAGCAATTTAAATTTGAATTTGAAATATTGTACATTATCCAGTGTTTCAACATATGGAAGAAGGAAAAAAATTAATAATAATTATTAAAAGGAATCATTTTGGAATTTAAAAATTCTTATAAGCACTATAAACTTTAATTCTTCAAATATTGTATTATTAATCTTTTGAATAAAAGCTAGAAAAGAAAATGCACTTACAGAATTGTTCAGAGAAAAACATTTTCTTTTCTTTCTTTTCTGTTTCAAGATCCAGGGGTCTTTTCCTTTGGGTAAACACCGAGTAGTGGGATTGCTGGATCAAATGGTAGGTCTACCTTTAGCTCTTTGAGGAATCTCCATACTGTTTTCCACAGAGGTTGTACCAATTTGCAGTCCCACCAACAGTGTATAAGTGTACCTTTTTCTTTTTTTTTATTTCAGCATATTACAGAGGTACAATGTTTAGATTAGATATATTGTCTTTGCCCCACCTGAGTTAGAGCTTCAAGCATATCCATATCTTTTGGTCAATGAACATAGTAACTAACTTCTTTCATTTAAGCATTCTTTAATGTCATATTATATTCTTAACAAAGGCTTTAAATATCTTTCGTTATATTCTTTCCTAGCTTCCTTGTATTTTTGCTGCTATTAATAATGGGGTCTTTCAAAATGATAATTTCTAGTCTTCTGATGTTTAGAAATGCAGTTGAGTTTTTAATATTAATTTTTCATTCTACTAAACATACTAAATTCTCAATAATTTTTTGTGGATTCTTCTGTGTTTTCTAGGTAAGTGATAATATAATCTTCAAAAACAACTATTGTCTATCTATTTATCATCCTTAAAACTTCCTGGGTACAAAATTAAATAAAAGTGGGAAACATAGAGATTTTTATCTTTTTCCTGAGTTTTAAAGTAAAGCTTCTAATTTTTTATAATTTAGGATGATACTTACATTGGGTTTTTGATAGCAATTCCCTTCAATTCCCTGTTTTCTTAGGTTTTCATTCTGAATGGATGTTAAATTTTTTCTAAGTAATTTTTTTTCACTTAATGAGATAAATATATTTTTTCTTGAATCTTTCAACATGGCTTATTATATTAATATTCCCTCTAATCTAAATCTACTCTTGCATCTTTGGGATAAATCCAACTTAGTTTTTAAATATGTTTTCTTCAGAATATTTACATTTATATTTATGAGTGAAACTGGCCTGGATATTAATCAGGATTCAGTTCAGGAAACAGAAACAAGTCCAGGTTTGTAAAGTAAAAATGTATTTGATATAGAGAATTTGGATCTTACAAAGTCATTGGGAATATCAAAGGAGCAGGTTCTATTTGAGCTTCTTGGGATGACTCCCCAAAGTAAACAGAAGTGTTCCACTAAGAGGACTACCACATTGATACCATCATTATAGGTTTGCCTACTAAGTCTGGAGGAACCATTGCCACTGATGAAGCAACCTGTTGCCATTACAAAGCTGGGAAAATGCACACCAGAAGCTGCTGTATTATACAGAACCTGGATAATCAGCAGAAATAGCTTATAGCTGCAAGGAGATGGCTTTCTCCTCTCTTGAACCTTCTAAATGTCATGTGAAAGCATCTCATTGGGGAACCTAAGTCACATCCAGAGCCCTAATGGTAAGGGAAGCTGAGAAATGCAATTTTTATCCTTCCAGCCTCTGCCATGTAGAACAATATTTGTGTGAATGCAAAATATAGGTAGGCAATCTCCATCCGGAATAGCCTGTATTTTCTTTGATCATACTGTTTTTGTCAGTAATTAATATCAAGGTTACATCAGTCTCATAGAATCAGTTGGATATATACTCTGGCATGGTTATATAAGTTTCTTTATTGACTCTGGCAGAACACACACGTAAAATCATTTGGACCAGAAGTTTTACATTTTTATTTAGTGTAATGGTATCAGGATTTATAGACTGTCACATTACTAGAATTAAGAGATTTTGGAGTTTTCATTTACTAATACAAGATTTTCCCATTCCTAGTTTTTTCTTTCTTAAGCCCTAGACTTTGAAGAAGTAACAGTTGTCATCTCTAAATCTTACCCTGTTATCTAGAATGAGTTGAGAGATGGACAAAGTAGACAGGCATCCGCTTGAGTGGTTATGAGGTGTCAATACAGCTCTTTGCCAAGAATAACTGCTGACTCCTAAGACGATGCTTGAAATCCTCCCATGAAGCACTGCTCTTGTACCTTGATGGCAGTTGTTAAAAAGCAAACATACTCTTACAAATGGGTAATATATTAATTCAGTATCATATGCAAATACCTTAAAAGAGAATTAGGGACCTGTGTTTAATAAGTTTGACTGGGAGAAATGAAGACAGTGTGGCCATCTCAAAGTGAAGGTTCAGTTGGAATTCCTAGAGAATGGAAGTCATAGAAAGCAAGGAAGATTGTTCCAAAGAATGTTGGAGAGATATTAAAAATCAGCTTGTTGAAATACCATTTATCATTTATAATATGGTGGTTATACTTGTAAAGAAATACAGGGATGTTAGATACTCTGATTGGGGTTCAGAAAATTTCAGAAGCAGTATATTTAACAGCAATGTCAGGCAGGCATTCAAGAACAAGTAAGTAGATTTTGAGCAAGAGACTTCATGTCCTCAGATCTGTGTGGTGAGATGGTTGGTGGGGAGAAGACAGGGCTTTCTAAGGAGTTGAAAAAAAGCATGGGACAGATACAAGGATGGCGTGGGTGAAGGAAGGCTGGTTAATAAGGCCAGCCTCACTGAAATGAAGGGTTGATTCTGGGAATTAGCTATAGATAAATTTGGATAGGTAAATAGAACCCATGGAGAATCTGGAATGCCTGATGGTTTCATTATCAATATTATTAGAGGTCATGTTCATATTTTCATTTTGGGAGGAAAAATCAAAGTAATAATACTAATTTAAGTAAATAGCATCAATTTTATTTTGGACAATGTTAAAATAATAACCACATATGTATGTATGTACATATATACGTACATACACATACATATACACATTTGTGTGTGTATGTATATAATCTCCTTAGAGGTATTTTAGATTATCCACATTTTACAGACAAAGAAACTGAGTCTTAGATTATTTAACTGGCTTAGGTCAAATGGCTAATAACAGTGGAGCTTGGATATGAACCCAGATTAAATTCCTTAGCCTTGGTTCTTAACCATCATGACAGATTGCCTTCAGTTTCTAATTTATTTCCCTCCAGTCCTGAGAACACTTAAATAATTACTGTCACAGTTCATTCTATGAAAATATTAGGGAATATTCAGTAAAAATATAAATTAACAACCAAGGTTAATGGATTAAATTTAATCGAAATAAATGTTGCACAGTATTGGTGGGAAATTTTGAAAAAAGAAAAAATACTTTGACCTTTTCTTAAATATACAGACTTACATCTGTTCCAGAATGCTTCCTTTTCTGCATGTCTGAACCAATTGCCTGTTTTTTTCATAGGAGAAAGAAAAGGGCTGCTCTATTCATGAGCTGGGTCAACAGTTTAAAGCATTCACTAGAAAAATGAAGAAAATTAACACAAGCTGACAAGCTGCAGGAACTCTCAAGCAATGTGACATTTTAAACCAGTTCAGTAAGGAAAATACATAATTATTCCCCATAACTGTCAAATGAGTATAGCAGCCACTCTAAATGCTAGTGAATAAGATCAATCCAAGAGCAAACAGGATCCGTCAAACTGGTTGCATAAATCAACGTCCTGTAGAAAAATTTCGTTCCCCTTTTTATGTCTCCTATATATTCAGGGAGTTTTGCTTTCTACCTTATTATCGTTTATTCATCCCACCCCTCCCTATCTTCAATACACTTTCACTAATCTCCTGCACTAGCACACACACATACACTCACTCACTCTGGATTTGATAACCCACAGTGAAAAGATTCACAATTGATTTATACTATTTCATAAGCTAAAGTGTTCTATCTAGATCTGTCGTTTCAATAAAACAGCAGGACAATACTGATGTGCATAGTATATTTTACTTATTTACTATATTTACAATAATTATGGATATTAAACTCTATAATTTATACATTATTGTGGAGCATTTTTTATGTCTTAGTTCTATCATCATGAGCTTCCATTTGCTATTACTAAAATTTGCTTAATGTTGTACTAATTTCTGTTTCACATGCAGTATTTCTATATCTTTCTATGAAGTCTGTCAGTTCTTTTTGTCTCTTAGGTTGTATCATTTTTTTCCAACAGGGACCATTACTTTATTTAACAAGTTTATTTTTTTAAAGGTTATAAATCTTACCACCCTCAAATCTGTAATACACTAAAACTGTTTTTTAGCTCCCATAGTTTAAAATGTATGACACATGTAGTGATTCTGTTACATTTTCTACATGTGGACTGTGGGTCATCCAGCCATCATCTAACCATTTGGAAGCCCTTAGTTTTTTTCCGTTAAAGTTAGTAACCATACTGTTATCAATGAGCTTCCTAAAAAACAAATCTAATCATGTTATTACTGTCTTTACTAATTAAAAAAACCAAACTCTCCATAATCCAGAAGCATTTCTCAAAATTTAGTCTGCCTGATATTACATATATATATATATAAAATATATACACACATATATATCTTCTAAAATAAATAAAAACAAATTAGCCAACATTTTTTAAAGTCAACTATTTCAAGATCAAACACATTGAGAAATCTGCATATTATTGCTCCCTTTAGAATTTTATAGTATTGTAACAAAGCCCGCAATATTTAAAAAATGCTGCTTAATTTGTTTAACTCAGCATTTCCCAAACTTGACCCCCCCCTCCACATTCATACATACACACACACACACACACACACCCCACATATATATTAATACATATTTCAGTGGCAGAGGGGAACGTTTATTAAAATCTCATAGACTTCTATTCTTGGGAAAATGATGACTTCACATGAAACAAGTTGACAGTCTTCTGCATGACACGGGATGGCTTTTCTGGTGGGACCACAGCTCATCTCTCTTCCTGTGCTGCCCATCTCCAACAGATAACTCACTGCACTCTGGGGTGGCCTAGCCGTTTGCAACAACTTACAGTTTCTCCAGTGAGGCAAGTGCTTCCAAACTCTGCATTTACATGTACTTTAATTTCTGCTGGGAAAGTCCTTTGTCCCCTTACCCATCAAATTAACTTCTCATAATTCTTGAAGTTTCAGTTTTTAAAAATTACTTCCCTTTGTGATGCCTTCCCTGACCCTGCATATCATGAAACTTATTGATATAAAATTACGTTTTCCAAAGTGTCATATGAGGTATGATTCTGGTTGGCAATCAAATTGAGATTTTTTAATGTAAATAGTTGTATATTGATTTTAATGTATGTTAAAATATACTAGTTTTTCATCAATCATAATGATAGAAAATTGATCTGGGAAATATATTGATTTTACCTTAAGAAACAAGTCAATTTAAATAGAAATTTTAAATAAGTAATAGCTCATTTGCATATGGCAAAATAACATGTAAATGATAATGTCTTGAGGAAATACTGGTTATTACTATGACACTTATCCATTCAAAATTGCAGTGCCCATAATGAACACCAGAAGGCGCCAAATCATAAGCACTTTAAGACATAAGCATGTAAAAGAAGACCTTATTTTCAATGGTAAATTCAATGATGATAATAGCTGTCATTTCTTGATTATCTATTTTGGTCTAAGCATTTTGTTTGGCAATTTAAATATATAAACTCATTTACTCCTCACAAAGTCTTTTAAAATTAGTTATTATTATCTCTATTTCACAGATGAGATGATTTCAGATAATAACAATGTCATATTGTTTTGTTTTTGCTTCAGTTTGATTTTTTGCATTTAACATTGTTCCATGTACTGTGCTAAGGAATTAATATAGCTTAGCTCAGTCATAATTTTCAACAAGCTTGTGAATTATACTGTATTACATTCCTTGTTTTTAGATGAAGAAGCTGAGGCTTAGAGAGATTAATTTGTTCAAGACTACATCATAAGGCAGTTTTTGGTGGAGACAACTCTTTCTGAAGCTAGTACCTCTTATTTCACTAAGTAAAATAACCTCTCAAGGATCTTAGGATAAATTCTTTCCCTTTATCTCTTCTTGCCTCTTTTCATGTGTATTAAACACATAACATCTGAGAGTGACATCAGCATGAGGGCTGACTAGAGTTACCTGCGGCTTGTCCTCTCCACAGAAAGGAACCCAAACAACACATAAACAGCTATATTTCAACTAAAGTGACTAAGGAAGTACACTGGAGAGAAACACAGGAGTGGTAAAGTCTCTGTGGAGTACTGAAACCCAAATTCAGTCTGGAGAGTAGTTGGGAGTATGTGTAGCTTCATTGCCGCATAGTAAGATCCCCCCTTGACCTTGACCCCCCTAACCTAAGTTGCTGTGGTTTGGCACCATCTTAAAAGCAGATCCACTACTAGAATATGTCCTCCCCTGTGAGTCAGTAGCACCTGACAGTCTCCATTGCTGAGGCCCTGCCATCATTCCGCCATATTCACAAAGGTACATGCAGAACCATGACCTCAACTACTGGGAGCCTGAACCAGATGGAACAACTGCAGCCCTGCCCCCTGTAGAGGCCACTTCAGAGCTGCCTGGCCCCATTGCACCCACAAGCAGCCACACCTAGCCTCCGACAGCCAGCCCAGCAGTGCGCCACTGCCTCTCAGGAGAGCTCACTGGACTGCCTGTCAACCCTCCACAGCTGCACTTGTCTGGCCCAACATGAAGCCTTGGGCCCCTGCCTACAGTGAAACTGCACCACTGCATCACAAATACCTGCAGCCTAGGCCACTGAGGCAATTACAAACATCACTGACAAGGATTACCGTGGAAGAAACTGTACAGACACCACACTACTGAGTCCACCTAGAACCAAATCCAATATTCTACATCCAACCAACACTCTAGGACCAACCTCCAGGAAAAAATCTCTTCGACAAAAGCTACTCCATAGAATTGGAAAAGTGACAATTACACTAGATGCATGAGTATCAACAGGGGAAAACAAGAAACGTGAAAAAGCATGGAAACATGACACCCCCAAAGGAACACAATAAGTCTCCTGTAACAGATGCCCAAAAAAGGACGTTTATAAAATATCTGAAAAGAAATTCAAAATAATGATCTTAAAAAAACTCAGTGAAATAGAAGAAAACACAATTTAATGAAATCAGAAAAACAATTAGTGATCCAAATGAGAAATTCCACAGAGATAAATATTATAAAATAGTCCCAAATAGAAATCTTGGAATTAAAGAATTCAATAAGTGAAATAAAAATATAGTTAAGAGCTTCGACAACAGATTAGATCAATAAGAAGAAATAATTTCTAAACTTGAAGACATAGCTTTTGAATAAACCAGTCAGAAGACAAAAGAGAAACAAGAATAACAAAGAATAAAGAAACCCTACGAGATTTGTGAAATATCATTAAGTGAAAAATGTTCACCTTATAGGTATGCCAGAGGAAGAAGAGATGGAGAAAGGCACACAAAACCCATTTTGTGAAATAATAGCTGAAAATTTACCAAGTATTAGGAAAGATATCAATATCCATATTTAGGATGCTCTAGAATCTCCAATTAGATTCAACCCAAAAAGATCCTGTCCAAGTCACATTATAATCAAACTGTAAAAAGTCAAAGACAGAGAACAAGGGCAAAGTAGCAAGATGGCAGATGAGAAAAACTGCCAGCCAGAGTCTCTGCAAAAAAGACAGATTTTAGAAGAAAGTGGAAGAAATAAGCAAGCAGACAAGCATACATCAGACGAGGGTCAGAAAGAGGGGTACCTGAGACTACGGGAGACTCCACGGGAGGAGGTTGTGGAGGAAAACGGGAAAGAGAAAGCCCCCAAGAAGCTTGGAGACCAGCGACAAGGGTAGCTGGAGCGGCTAACTTTCCCCTCCCTTGCATCTAAGACTGCTGGTGGGCTCCTGGGCGGTTGGAGAGACCTGCTAACACCAGCCCAGAGATGGCTGCCAGCAGTGAGCCTCTTGCGGACACGGCACTAGGCTCCCAGCTCTGTCAGGGCACCTCCTGGCCCACAGACCCCAGCCAATGGGCAGGTGCCATATTGCCTCATTCTCCCCTCTCCCTTCCCTACCCACGGCTGCTGAGAGAGACAATTTAGCCACCACCCGGAGGCATCCCCAGCGAACGGGACCTTTCCTTTTGGGGTCCTTCAGCAGACTGAGTGGTACTCAGACTGTGAGCTTCCTACCCACCAGCCCTCCCAGGTGCTGCTGGCCTGATGACTCCAGGAGAAGGGAGCAGATCCCGAAGCTGAGAGACATCGACCCAGCTTGGACACCCTGTAGGTGACTTAGGACAGTGCACTCCTCTCCCTGGTGGGGTCAGGGATTGAACTCTGGGGCCCAGGGGTCAGACCTGCAGACCAGATCCCGTTCACCCAAGTCTCGCATTGCCCTGGGGCACAGAAGGACTTTTGTGAATGAGTCTACTCAGAGGTGTGAGCCTTTAGGGGCAGATCAACATGCTTAAGGGGCAACCCTCCTCCTGTGGGCGGGCCGTGCTCCCATCTCAGGCTCTGATCATGGGCAGGGAACCTCCCGGCTCACACCACAGCCAGGGGAGATCCGCTGGTGTGAGGTCCTGCCTGCTGGCCCAGGAGAAACTGTGCAGTAGGGAAGGAGCGAGGCCTGCTCCAGACTGCAGGTCTCAAACAGTCCCACCTCCACACACAGACTTTCCAGCTGAGCAGTGCCATTCCAGCCCCTCCCTGACAACTTTGCCAAGAAGCAGAGATCAGACCTTTGAACCCTGCTAACAGCATCTGTGGAGCTTGAGGGCAGGCTTATCCAACTCAGCTCTGCCCAAACTCACTCCCAGACCTGCCCCCACTGAAGTAGAGAATAAGGACACACCTGGAAGTCCCAGGGACCCACCTACCACGAGGCACAAAAGTGCCTCTCCAGAGGAACAAGAGCTGGTTACAGGACCCAAAAACAACACTGTAGTCTGCTTCTCTCAGCAAGTGCCACCTATTGACAGGGAGGTCATTCTGCCCACCCTTTCACTGCATCTACTGACTCATCATATAAGGTGTGATCAAATCTCACCCACAAACACCACCTACTGGCTCAGGGACTAAACAGGGTGTGTCATTATCTGAACGAAAATCTAAAGGCAAGAAGCAACAACTGACTCAGATGGGAAGAAATCAGCGAAAGAACTCTGGAAGTATGAAGAATCAAACAGAAAGCACATCCCCAAAGAGAAACACCAGCTCTCTAGAAATGCACATCAACCAAAGTCAGAACACTAAAATGACAGAAGAAGAATTTTGAATATGTATTGTAAGAAAACTCAATGACATGCAAGAAAAAATGGATAACCAACACAAAGAAACCACAAAAAAAATCCAGGACCTGGAAGAAAAATTCACTAAAGAAATTGAAATATTAAAGAAAAATGCAACTGAACTACTGGAAATGAAGACTCTGTTCAGGGAACAACAAAACACGGTGGAAAGCCTCAAGAACAGGGTAGATCAAACAGAAGAAAGAATCTCAAAGATTGAAGATAATACCTCCAACTAAATAAGTCAGTCACAGAGATAGAGCAGAGAAATAAGAGAAAAGAATAAAGCCTAAAAGAAATGTGGGATTATGTGAGGAAACCTAATGTGAGGGTTATGGGGATCCCAGAAGGGAAAGAAGAAAACACACAAGGGCTGGATAAGCTATTTGAAGATATAATAGAGGAAAATTTCCCAGGCCTTGCTGAAAATCTAGATTTTCAAGTACGAGAAGCTTAAAGGACCCTAGGGAGATTCAATGCAAACAGGAAGACACCATGACATACAGTTATCAGACAGACCAAAGTATCAACTAAAGATGCCCTTCTACGAGCTGTAAGGTGAAAGAAGCAAGTAACATACAAAGGAAAGCCAATCCGAATAAGACCAGACTACTCAACTGAAACCTTACAAGCAAGTGGGACCCCATCCTCACTCTTCTGCAACAGAATAATGCCCAGCCTAGAATCTTGTACCCTGCAAAACTAAGTTTTGTATATGAAGGAGAAATAAAGACATTCTCATTTAAGCAAAGACTGAGGGAATTCACCAAGACAAAACCAGCCCTCCAAGAAGTACTCAAAACAGTGTTACACATGGATCAGCACAATAAACACACATGAATATAAAACTACTCAAAAGCTAAAGATCAAAGGCAAGATACCACAATGGCTCAAGAGAAAAAACAAAGCAACAGAGTTCAACCCAACAGAATGAAGAGAAATCTGCCCCACCTATCAGTTCTCTCAATAAATGTGAATGGCTTGAACTCCCCACTCAAGAGACATAGGCTGGCTGAATGGATAAAAAAAAAATACAAGCCAAGGATCTGCTGTCTTCAGGAAACACATCTAATCTCCAAGGATGCATTTAGACTAAAAGTAAATGGGTAGAAAACAATATTTCAAGCAAATGGAAGCCAAAAGAAGGCTGGTGTGGCAGTTTTGATTTCAGTTAACTCCGTTTTTAAATCAACAAAGGTAATGAAAGACTAAGAAGGTCACTATATAATGGTGAAGGGTACAGTTCAACAAGAAGACATAATAATTTTAAATATGAATGCACCCAACTTAGGTGCACCCAGATTCATAAAGCAAACTCTACATGATCTAAACAAACTGATAAACAACAACATTATAATAGGGGAGATTTCAACACCCCACTGACAACACAGATCTTCCAAACAGAAAATTAACACAGAAATAATGGACTTAAACAAAACGCTAGAAGAAATGGGCCTGACAGACATTTACAGGACATTCTACCCAAAAACCACTGACTATATGTTCTTCTCATCAGCTCATGGGACATTCTCTAAGATTGACCATATCCTAGGACACAAAGCATATCTCAAAAAATTTTAAAAAACAGAAAATATACCATGTATCTTTTCAGATCACAGTGGAATAAAAGTAGAAATCAACCCTAACAGAAACTCTCATTTCTACACAAAGTCGTGGAAACTAAACAAAATTCTGCTGAACGATTACTTCATAAACAAGGAAATCAAGATGGAAATCAAAAGATTCTTTGAACTAAACGACAAAGGAGACACAAGTTATCAAAATCTGTGGGACACAGCTAAAGCAGTCCTGAGAGGAAAGTTTATTTCCATAAATGCCTATATCCAAAAATCAGAAAAATCACAAATAGACAACCTAATGAATCAACTCATAGAACTGGAAAAAGAGGAACAGACGGACCCAAAATCCAGCAGAAGTGAAATCAATGAGGTCAAATCAGAACTAAATGAAATTGACAACAGGGAAACTATACGGAAGATTAATAAAACAAAAAGTTGGTTCTTTGAAAAAATAAACAAAATTGACACACCTTTGGCTAGACTAACAAAAAGCAGAAAGCAAAAATATCTAATAAGCTCCATCAGGAACAATAAAGGAGAAATTACAACTGATGCCATGGAGATACAAGATATAATCTATGAATACTACAAAAACCGTTATGCACACAAACTGGAAAATGTGGAGGAAATGGACAAATTCTTAGAAACACACAGCCTCCCTAGGCTCAACCAGGAAGAAA
>CAUYMX010129564.1:0-22831 GCA_963573855.1 Lepilemur septentrionalis | reverse complement strand
CATCAACAGGAGAGTTGGAATTAGGCTCTCAATAGGGGAAAGGAATACCTCAAAAACAGATTTATGTGAAAAACAGTACACATCAGTAAAATAACTGAAAATAAATTAATTGTACACTTAAAGTGGTGTAAACGCATTATATGTAAAGTATACTTAAATAAAGTAAAAAAAATGTAAAAAAAAAAAAAAAAAAAAGAAAGATGTCTTTTGCATTCCCTAGAGCCACACTGTGTGATGTAAGGACCCATTTTATCTCTTACAGTGCTCAAACCAAAGCGAAACAAAAGATTAAGCAGGTTTTTGCAACTATAACCTAATCCTACCTCAGCTTACCACTGCATCCCACCCGTCCTCCACCCTTCAGTCTTCCTTACTCAAAGGCAAGTTCAAACATAGTCGATGCTAGAAATAAAGAAAAAAAATCGAGAGAAAACACCTCCCTATAAAAAGCCCATAAAATGAATTTAAAAGATAAACAAATGAATTTATTTCAGATCTCTTTCCACTCCTCTTCCTCAGTCACAGCTGGCTCTCCCATTTTCTCACGCAGTATGATAAGGTCTGCACCTGAGCGCAGATACACATGCGTTTCAAGACACGGAAGGCAGTGACTGCTTCTTTTCCTTTTTTTAAATTTTTAAATATGAAGAGATTTCTAGAATTTGCAAATGTTAGTCCTTGAGCAGTGGTGTCTTAGCTGTACTCTTGCAATGGGTGGGGGCTTTGAGGGCATTCTGTCAATCTGCGCAGTGACTGAGGAGATGCCCAGTCTGGGTGCATGACCGACTGTGTGTGACGCCAGCACGGGCTTCCCTGGGAAGCTTAAGTGGGGGTCAGACCAATAGCTTGCAGGCAAAAGACATTATACCCAGTTATCAATTTTTACTCAAAGTCCCATTTTTAATAGTCTAATATTTACATCCAAATATTTCCCCCCCAAAAACCAAAACCTCTCAAATACCCTTTTAGTCCTGACCCTTCGCAAAGGAAGAACAACTGTTTACATTCTACTTACACTGTCAAAATTTACACTATTTAGATTACAGAATTCATCTGATAGTAATTTCTCAAAGTGAAAGAGAAAAGTTTGCTAAATACGAGAGTTCAGAGAAGGCTGGTGGATGATTTTTCAAGATTCATATTTCTCTTTACTTTTAGGGGACAAAAGAAAGCAAAGCATGAAAAGAGAAATGGTTTTTAATACTGAGTAGAAAAATGCAATATATATGTACAAAATATATGCTTCATTTGAATTAGTATTTACATGTTTTGTAAGCTCAAATAATAAATGCTTTTCATTATTTTAGTAAAATTAAAGAATGGGCATTCAGCTATCTTTAAATTTTCATACTGCTCACGCTAGTTTAGGCATGCCAAATCACTTTGGAATAATAAATTCCGACATGAGTATTGCACAGATACTAAAAGACACTGTAATATTTTCTTTTAAATGTGAATTAAAGAAAAAATATTAATAGATAGTCATTTTATGTTAGCCATTAATAGAATTTACTAATGAGAAACCTGACATGCTATTTCCTATTGCTTTAATATGTTATATATTATAAAATGTTTTTCCACATTATAGGCGTTAATTGCATAATGTTAAAAAAAATCCTTCGCAGTTTCTTGTGATTTATGGGCCTGCCGTTGGTGACTAGGTGTGGGAGAACTTTGGCTTTTGTGGACTTGTGCAGGGAAAGGATGTGTGAAAAGTTGAGGAAACCCAATTAGAGAAAGGCACTGAGAAAAATTTTTAAAAATCTATCCTGCTGAGAGGCAGGCATTTTTTCTGGATGACAAATGTCTGGAGTTCTCAGTTTTACAAAAAAAGAGTGCTCACCCCTGGCCTCTTATCCTTTTGTCATGAAGGTAACCTAAGCTGTGGAAAAAGAGACCATCTGGAAAGAATGCTGCGGTTTCACAGAGGCAACATTTTTCTCTACCTCCCCTTCCTCTTCCTCTTTCTTTATGGCTGGCAAACAGTGTTCAGATGACAGATTTTGGAAAATTGTCTTAGGAGATGGATTCTCAGGCAGTTACAGTGTATTGGTATTTTGGATGTTTCTGTGCATTTTGTCCTACGGTCAAGAAAGCTGATAGGCTTTTTGTGAACCGCTGAGCTTCGAGACGCTTTTATCTTCCATTCACTTTTAATTGAGGAATTTATGGGATTTTGCCATCTTGTGAGGTAAGTTAGGCATAAATGCCTCGTGATTTATATATGAAAGATTTTTTCATTGTGTATTGACATAAATCTTATTAGTCCACTACATTTCTCAGATATCATGGTCAGCTGGAGAAATCCTTCACCAGTTTTCCTTGTAAATGAAAAATTAAGTGCCTTCTTCATGTTTTTAAGTATACTAGATATCTACGTAGACTTTATCATGATACTGCTTCGTTTGAGTTGATAATGCCATCCTTTCAATTGTTTCCGGTGAACAGATGAGGTTTAATAAAGGGAAATATAAAAATTTTACAGTTTATGTTATTCTAAAAGAGGTACAATGTTTTAGCCAGTTAATGAGAGTGGAAAACCAAAATAAATCTGTAAGTGAACGGTACTGGTTTTAAAAGGCATCTCCTTGACAAGAACCAAATGAACACTACCTCTAAAAATCTAATCTGAAGGCAAAACAGATTTGTTAGTGTGATTATTAAAATAATTGCCACCTTCTGGTGTAAAGTGATGTCAACAGTGAACAATCAAGTAATGCCCTTTGCTTTGGTACAGTCAAGCACTCAAAGCTACCGTGAAATAGGATTGGACGGGACCTTTCATTTCATATGAGAATTAATTCTCTAAATGCAGTGGAGAGGAGGCAGCTTATTTTTTTCCCCCCAGCAAGCAGCTAGAGGCAAGTCCGCAGGAGGCCATATTTTCATTCACTCATTTCTTAGTGTGGACATGTATATGTTGTCCAGTATCATGGCAAACCATTTATTCTTCCAATATAGTTTCATCAGAAAAGAAAAGAAGGGGCAGTATTTTCCCAAAGGTTTTATGGCTTAAAAAAATTTACACTTTTACATCTAAATTTTTTTTTTCTAATGATTGAATTAAAGGTCACATTTCTTCAATTGCAACAAAAAAGTTCCCAGCTGCTTTGGGATTCTCTCTAGGAGACTGCAGCTCCATTCTGGGCGCACTGTGCGACTCCCCAGGAAGACTCAGAAACCTCAGTTATGGAGCCTTCTACTTTTTCAACAAAAGTTAGTAGCCATACAGGAGAGAAATGCCACGTATATTCACTTACCTAATACCCTGCATGCACTGTGTATTAAAAAAGCATTTTGAAAGTAACAATTCTACAGCTTTGTACCTTGGATTTAAGAATTTACTGACTTTAAATGAACTCAAAGTAGAGAAATGAATATTAATTATGTGACTTTATATGTAAATTTCTATCTTTTGCATCTCACAAAATTATCTTTTGTGTAAAATCTGTTAACAATTGTCTTTAATTTTTTAAAATTCTGCACATTTGCCACTTTTCAAGTTTCTACAGTTGATAGAGCAAATACAAGACTGAAAAAAATTAGGTGATCAATAACGTATTTCTTCTCCATCAGATTATTTTTTCCATGTACAAAATTCCTGTTTGAGTTTTCAATTATTCAAAATGTCAGAATGATAGATATAAGAGAGTAACCAAATAACTAGGGAAATCTCTGCCTAATAATATTCAATCTAAAGATTCTGAATGATGCTTCATGATGGATTAAACTTTCCCCTGTTCTGGCTCATTAGGGTTCCTGCAATCTGACCCAATCCGAACCTATTACTTAATATATATCTAACAGTAAAATTGCATAAATGTTCACTAGTACAATAGAAGCTAAATGAGCAGTTTCAGATAATTTAATTAAGTTGTAGGTCTTCTAATATAATTCCTTAAGTATGTGAACTTTTAACTTGTGTTAACTCAATTTCCTTATGCTTTCATTTACCATTTGTTGGGGACATTACAGTGATTAGCCAAAGTCCTTCCAGCTCCTAATGTTCCCCATAAATTTTGATTTAAATTGACTGTCACTTTCTCACTATAATAAAGTAGATATTTGACATCTCAAAAAAGAGAACTGGTCTAGTATATTAGGTTGTCTAGGAGAGAAACTTTTTTTCTCTATGGCACAGAATCCACATAAAATACACCTTAATAAAGGCCGTTAAGAGTACTCAGAATGAAGTGGGTTGAGTACTACATATTCATAGACATGTCTACATGTTAGCATTTCTTGAAAAACTAGGTTCCCAGGTGACTCTGGTATTGAAAACACACCTTGTCATGTTCTCATCTAATTGTTGTGTATTTGGTGGCTATCGATGTGCAGTTTGTTTTGTTGGCATTCAGGAAGCTTCCTCTGGTTTAAGATAAGAAAGTAGCTTCTATTGAGGTCAAAAGCAAGACTTGGCTAAGTGGGCTAAACTCAGATTCATGTCTCATGCTTTCTCAGCTCATATAACTGAAGAGGCAAATCATATAATTGTGCTTTGAAATTTGTCGATGGATATATTTATTTTTGAACACAGCCCTAAAAAAGTTAAACTATGTTTGCACAAATATATGTCTACCCCAAACTCTCTTTAGTTCCGATAAAATGACTCAGTCAATAAGGTTTTGCTAACAGAAACGACTGTCCTTGAAGTTATCTAGTCTATCCAAAAATGGAGGCCTCAGTTCGGTGCTCAAAGTGAACTAAAAAATCCAGGAATGGTAAAAGAATTTTTTTTTTGCAGGTTCAGTGCTGGAATTTCTCCACTGATGGATCGAGACTCTGCGGGCAGCCAAGCTACTTACCAGTGTCAGGTAGGCTGTGTGATAATTGCATGCACGTAAGGGGCAGGAAACGTCCGTCCCTGTGGCTAACGGTTTTCCCTAACGGGTTCCCATAAAACCATTGCTTTTACAACGTGTTTGGCATTTGCCTCCACTAGAGACAGCCTTCTTTAAAGCACTTTTTGCCCACAAAATATTACATTCCATTCTAGAACCTTCTTGGCACCTATTCAAGAAGAATATTGCTTTAAGTAATCGTAAGATTAACTAATGTTTATTGGGAGCTTACTATCAGCATTTTTTCCATCTATTCGTACAACTCTAAAATTAGCAATGATTATGATCCCTGTTTTACAAATGGAACAGCTGAGGCACAGTGAAGTCAATTAAATTATCAAAGGTGACACAACAAGGCAGCCCAACTTTGAATCAGATGTTCTTAGTCATTCATAACACGAGGTGGCCTGGTTACAGACCTGCTTCACTGACTGGATGGTATTTATAGTGACACTTCCATGCATATTGAGGAATATTGAATACTATACTAAGATACATGATTTCTTATAACATAAGTGGTACATTATGGTAAAAAATTTAGACAATATAGATAATCTAAAAAAAAAAGAAAATAAAAATTATTATTAATTTCACTACCTAGAGATCACTTTTAGGATTTTACTTTCCATTCATGTCCTTTTTCTATGTCTGTTTTAAAGATAGAAATTTAATTATACTGAGCATGTTCTTTTATAATCTAGTATTTGATTTAACAATTTATCATGAACATCCTCTGATGTCTTGAAATATATTTCTGTAACAACTTTTTTATTGGCTGTGTAATTGAATATTTTGATTTTGGAGGAAGTCAAGGTACAATAGTCTACTGCACCAAGTCTAAGCCTGAACTTCACATCTGGTCTCAGCTGGAACCGATGCCATCCTTATTTCTAGAGAGTTTTAAAACGTGAGACCAGTATATTGCAAGACCAAATGCAGGACATACACACACACGAAACTCACTATTCAAGCTGGTTTTTCCTTCTCCTTCAGTGCTTTGGCATGGTTAAGACAAGTGAATATTTTAGGTATAACAGTTCTGTAAATGGATGGATGCTGCCAGGTTAAGGGGCACGGTAACTGGCTAACAAAGAAGTAGCATGAAGCCTTGGGAGGAAGGGGCAGAGGATTCTTGACATTTAGTTGAGGGCCTCGGCCACTCGGAGTTTCTTTGCTTTCCTTGCTGTCTGTGCCTGAGGGTAAAGGGTAAAGTGACATCTTCACTGAGGCCTCCCTGGTCAAATGCAATCAGATTGACTGAAAGCTCTCAGAGAACGAAACAAAATCCTCCTACCTGGGCAGCACACGCTGGCCAGAGAAATGACTGATGAGGAGTCGCTCTGCACTGTTCCTGGACAACGATTTCAACATCTCATTTAAAACTGCAGTGAGTTAAGGGGGCTTTTGAATTATGCATTAAACTCAGCTTCCAAATATAGCTTTGGTTGGATATTTCAGCTAAACGTCTCTGAAACACCAGTGTCCACAAATCACAGCTCTCGCTCTCTGCTTCGCTGGTCTGGTTGTCACTTCCTATGATGTTTTACTCTTTGCTCTGGCGTTCGAACACCCAATATTGAACCTTCAATATCAAACTCAATATTGAGCCTCGGCCACCTTTCTCTTCATGCTCTGTCTTGAGCCATGAAAACCATCAAGATCCCCCGTTTTCCTCAATGTATGTGAACTTGTCTGTCATTTTGATGAAAGGACACATTGTTACCCATTGTCCTTCCCTCTATCAACCTTCCTCCAGTGTCAAAGCCTGAGTTACATTCTAATAATCACTGATGGATATCGTGGTGCTCAATGTAATCTTCAGGTTCATCAAAACCAGCACTTAATTCTGCAGCATTTATTTCAAACTCCTGGGTTCAAGTGATCCTCCTGCCTCAGCCTCCCGAGTAGCTGGGACTACAGGTGTGCACCGCCACGCCTGGCTAATTTTTCTATCCTTTATAGAGACAGAGTCTTGCTCTGGTGTCCAGGCTGGTCTCAAACTCCTGGCCTCAAGCAATCCTCCCGCCTTGGCCTCCAAAAACGCTGGGGTTATAGGCAGGAGCCACCGCATCCGGCCAAGACCAGTACTTAAAATAGTCCCTGGAGACTTAGCTGCTGGAGCCAAGAGTAGGTCTTGGCACCTGAATCTCTTTATAAACAACTCTATCCTCCTTCCAGCACAACCTTCCCATTCCTCCCCTGACCTCCAATACCCATTCGTCCATTAATTTTTACAACTTGGTTAACATCAACCAAGCCCTGTTAAAATTGTCTCCCAAATAGCTATACAGTCTATTCCTCTCTCCATTTCCACTGCTACCCAGCCCCAGCCCAGGCTGTAATCCTCTATTACTTGGACGTCTACAATAGCATAACAGCTGGCCTCCTCACATCCACACAGTTCCTCCTCACATCAGTTTTCCCTAGTAACAAAAGGTATCATTTTAAACAATGTAAATGCAGTCATGGTAACAATCTTTATGTGGCCTGTGAGTAGGATACCCATACATCCAGTGTGTTGGAACTATACCAGTTTTTGCTTGGGGTAACAGTTAATAATGCCTCATTCACTCTTAAGAGTGCCCTGCTTTAGAGAATAAGTTATAGGGTCATAATACCTATGAGGCCATACCTCAAGGAACCCCTGTCCCCCTTGGTGACTGGATATTTCTGTGCTAGAGCCACACTGCCCTTGCAATTTCTGGGATGTGCCAGGCTCCCTCCCATCCCGGATCTTTGTCCGTGCTGTTTCCTCTTTCTGGAATGTTAATCAGCACCTTTTCCTCTTCTACCTCATTTTCACTTACTCTTCAGCTCCCTCTGGAAAACAAGTTCCATGAAGGCAGGAACTTCCGTCTGCTTAGGTAACTACTGTATTCCGAGTGTTTAGAATGACACCTGGCAACTAATAGGTACTGAATAAATATTGGCTAAATAAATGAATCTTGGCTCCAGCATTACTTCCTCTGTGACACCTTTCTGCCCTTCGTTCCTGTCCCTACCCCAGGATTTGTTTGTTTTCTTTATGAAATGTTGTTACAAAACCACGTCCTTTCATTCAGAGCTTCGACTTCAGTTTATGATCATACAATCAAGAGTTTGCTAGGCTTTGACGCCAGTAGGAGCCATGTCCATTTTGCTTATTTGAATGTCTGCTTCACATACCACGTCGCTCTAAAAACATGTATTACATGAATAAATGAATGAATCCTATGACAATAGCACTGTATCAGGCATGTTAGCCATCCTGAGAAAAATTAGATATGGCTTTACTCTCCAGAAGCTTAAAATTTATCTGAGGGGGAGAAAAACCAAAAATGCACAAGTAGGTGGCAGTACAAGATGACAGATCGACTCGTCGGATTTTAGAACAAAGGTCCCCAGAAATTACATAGATCAGGCCTAATTCATCACAGCAGCATTAAGTGACTATTGCACAATGATAGTGACAGTCATATGAGGTTATGTGGATAACAAGTACTTGTAGATGCTCAGAAGTTGGAAAATATTGCTGTGTCCTTGAGTTTCATGGAAAGATTATGAAAGTAGTAAATTTGAATTGAGCTTTGAAGGATTTATTGTCTAATGTACATTCATTATTTATTATATAATAGAAAGAATAAGACACCGCCCTTGCCTAAGTAGATTTGGGTCTGGCAAACTATACCTTGCAGGCCAGATCTGACCACCTGTTTTTATACGAAAAGTTTTATGGGAACTCAGCCATGCCCATGTGCTTCCAGCTTGTCTACGGCTGCTTTGGCACTGCAAGAGCAGAGCTGAGAGGTTGCAACAGAGATCGTATGGCAGGCAAAGCCAAAAATATTTACAGTTTGGCTCTGTACCAAAAAGGTTCGCTAACTCCCGAGTTAAAGTCTCAGGGTTGAATTGGGGAGACAGCCATAAAACTCCAGAAACGATATGAGATATGGGTGGGGAAGAGACAAGCTTCATGGAAGAGTAGCAGCAGAGGAAGTGCTTAATGATGCGGGCAACGGAGCCCAGAAGAAAGGACCTGTGAGTGATGTCTTGAGGGAGCAGAGGGCCAGGAGGAGTTTGACTATAAAGAAGGGAAAGGAGGGTACATCAAGAACTAAGGCGAGAATGCAGAGATGAACCAATCTCATTTGAGCGGAAATGCACAGAACTTGCGATTTGGACCACAGGTTCCAAACCACTGGGAAGTACAGGGTGAAACTTTGTTGATGAGGCCAGAGACCAGGGAGCCCCGAGAGCAGAGCCGGAACACCGGAATTCACCAGATAGGCCGTGGGGAGATTTCGACAGCTCTTGTCCAGGGCAATGCTATGGAAAAAGGGAACACACTGGACTCTGAGTCCGAGGACCTGGAACGGGAGAAAACGTGGGGGAGCACAGGGCAGTCTGCGGAAGAGAACAGAAGTTGGAGATGTGAGAGCGAAGGTAGGCCACAGAAAGCTCTCGCTTTGTCCACGCGGTGTTGGAACATTTTCAAAAATCAACTGTCCACATTTATAAAAATGATGTTTTACATAAGAATCAAGATTTCTGCTGCTTCTTAAAAGCTCAGAGTCTCTGGCCACACTCAGAGTCTCTGCATTCTTGCACGACGACAGCAGGTTGGAGCTGAGCCGCGCTGCGTGGAGTTGGCCAGAGCCGGTCCCATTCTGGCCGTCCTTAATCACGTGGCGTAACCCCCGTGGGCACTGGAATTTGTGGCCTATTATGCCATAATCTGGACGGAAAGTTTGAAAGTCTTTAATTGGATTGGAGCCAACGCACTCACCTTTCCTTCCCTGCCCTGAACTCTCACCCACGGACTGTTCTTTCCGAAGCTCTCCAACGATCCACCTCCTTCGTTTTTAAACACTGGGGATTTTTTGTGGTGTAGACTCTTAATTAGAGAATGACAGATCTTGTAGGTGAACATCTGCCTTGAGGACATGACCTCTGATTTAATTCTATTGTGGCATCTCTCTCTCTTTTCTCCCTCATTAATTTCTCACAGACCACATCTCATCTGCAAACCAAACACTCCCACCCCTCATCCCGCCGCGCCCCCTAATGCTGAAGGTTCCATCTATCTTTCTTGCTTACCCAACAACAGCTTTTGTTTGTGCTTTTCAGCCGGGTTTTATTTTTAATTCTTCCTCAAACAAAAACGGTTTCTCCCAAGAAAGTTTTTTAGAGGGTAGCTTGGGTTCCATTCCCAAGACAATTCTTTAAATTCCTTCATAAAGATGTTTTCTTCTCCCTTTGCCTAGCTGTTAAAAATAGGCGGCAATGCATTTCAATATAAATTTTCTTATTTAATATAACTCTTGATATGTGATTCAAAGATGGATAAAGGCTGTAAAATGGCAGCTAATCTGTTGCCTGTCCTGCTGGGCTGGGGCCCTTCCCCACTGCCCCTGCGGGGGACACAGAGCTTACTGTTGACACACTCACTGCTCCATAAGCAGGGAGCAGACCCCACAAAGCATTCTGCTGAGCAAGTGTTACACACGCCCATCTGTGTGTAAACCTGGTTGTGATCTGGTTACACGTGTTTTGTGTTTCGAGGAAAATGATTTGGCCCTTGAAATGCAGTTTAGGCCTGAATTCTGTGTCAAAGCAGGCTATAACAGAGGTGGGACTCTGCCAGAAGACTTAATAGCTAATTTTTTATTATTTTATAAAAATGCATATTATAACATTTCTGAGCTATTGAGAGTAACAAAAATTTAGGGGACAATCTTATCGTAATTGCAAAAGGCCAGCCACAAACCTAATTCCACGACCTTAGTTTCTTCCTGCTTTGTCTGCAAAGGGAAGGGGTTAAAACAGAAGATCCCAAGGTGCATTGGTGCCAGCTCCGTGACTGGAGAGATGGATGGCGGAGCTGGGCCTGTCCGTAGAGAATCTAGGTTTTCATGATGCCTGAGCCAAGTTGCTGGACCAAGAAGCTGCTGAAATCCCCAATTTCTCCCAGGAGTAAGGACTGAGATGGGGCAAGACTGAGTAGTTATGCAGAGAGCCCGTGAGATGAAGTGGAAAAAAGCGTTGGCTTTGACTTCAGACAGACGACGGTCCCTGTGCAAGCTCTTCAACCTCATGGCTGTTTCCTCAACTTCTCTGCCTTTTGGTTTCCTCTCCTGCTACAGGGGGCTGATACCTACTGTATGAGTCTGCTTGAACTGCCACTGCCATCCGTCGCAAAGTACCACAGACTGGGTGGCTTAAACAACAGAAATTTATGTTCTCACAGCTCTGGAGGCTGGAAGTCCAAGATCAAGGCTCCATCGGAACTGGTTTCTGGTGAGAGCTCTTTCCTCGGCTTGCAGATGGATTCCTTCCCACTGCGACTCACGTGGCCTTTCCCCTGTGCTTGCAGAGAGAGAGGTCTCTGATCTCTCCTCCTCTTCTTATAAGGTCACCAATCCTATTGGATTAGGGCCCCACCCTTATGACCTCATTTAACCTTAATTACCTTCCTAAAGGCCCTATGTCCAAATACAGTCATGTTTGGGGTTACGGCTTCAACATATGAATTTTGAGGGGACACAATTCAGTCCACAGCACCTATCCTAAAGGGTTGATGTAAGATGAGACTGAGAAACATGAGATGACCTACGCAAAGCACCTCACCAAGTCCCCGGGCCACAGTAGGACCCCATCCAGGCCACGCAGACCACCCAAAGAATGTGTTACCTTAAGAAAAAGTCCAAGCCTCATGATACATTTAGGACAAGAAAAAGATCAAGCAGCAATTGAAGTTTACTATGTGAGATGTCTGATGACGCCTACGATAGCAGTGCCTATTTCCATAAATATTGTTTCAAAACTTTTATTATCAATAATTAGAAATGCATTTGGTTTCCAGACTTAGTTAATGCTTCTAGGTTAAGCAAAATTGATTGGGTAGAGAGTTGCCGCCCACTGCCTGCCCCTGTGCGGCGGGCATCACTGCACTCTCCACACCAGTGCTGACTAGCAGGCGTCGACCCCACGGCCAAGCGGTCAGAGTGTCAGCTCTGCTGAGGCCTGTGTCTTGATTTCATGAACAGCGTCTATGCTGTTGTTTCCGAGGGGAAATGATGGGAGCTAGGGTCTACGTGGTTGATCATTGAAAAGTACTCCAGATAGTATCGATAGTTAAAAAGTTCCCCCAAAGGCAGCTAAGTAGTAAGGATTATCTTCATGCAAAGAGAGGCATAAAGACAACTGGGTAGCCAGAAATGGCCTCAAGGTATGTATGGATAATCAGACACTGATAGCATTATCTGTAATTTTTACTGAAACAAACCCCTACTAGATAAGAAAATTTCTTTGTAATGTGTTGACACTGCCTCAGACATTATTATTAGTTTTTGGCTTCTAGATAATTTAAAAAAATCTTCTGATTTGGGAGGCTGCAGTGGGAAGATCACTTGAGCCTTAGAGTGGGGTCGACGCCTGCTAGACCAGCCTGGGCAACATAGTGAGACCCTGTTTCTACAAAAAATTAAAAAATTAACAAGGCATGGTGGCACGTGCCTGTCTGTAGTCCCAGCTACTCAGGAACCCGAGGCCGAAGGATCACTTGAGCCCAGGAGGTTGAGGCTACAGTGAGCTGTGATCATGCACTGCAGCTTGGGCAGCAGAGTGAGAACCTATCTCTAAAATAACCAACCAAACAAAAAGCCAAACTTACTTTTGAATATAATGTTACGTTTCTGTAGCCATAAAATCACATTTTAAAAGCCCTTAAGTATAATAATGGGCCAAAAAAAGGAGAGAGAAATGATTAAGAACAAATATCAAGGGAGTCAATATCAATGATTAAGAAGAAATATCACAATTTAAGTCTAAAACAATGGGAATGGGAGAAAAGATCTAGGCACATTTTGAATCTGTAAGAAAAATGCCTCACTAGGCAGGATCCTGGAGGTAGCTGAGCAGGTATTAGAATAATTATAATTGTTCACATGTATAGACAGACGCCCTCAGTCATTCCTGAGATAACCCAGAAGCTCCAACTTCCAGTGTGGGCTTTTTAGTATCAAGCAATGTGTCAGGCACAGGATAAAAGGAGAACATGTTTGGAAAACAAAACAGCTGTCTGTATTAATACACTAACATCTAAGTATTCTTTGAATAGTGTCTCTTCCAGAATTTGTGTACAGTTTTTTTTTTCTTCTTCTTGGGAAAATGGGATCAGTGCTTTCCCAGATTGAAGCCTCAGTAGCAGGTGATGGCTTTGAAAGTGGGTCCTTAGGTTTCTCGGCTTGCCATCAAGGGGACAGTCAGAAGACTGGCTGGAATGGATGCAAAAGGAGGTCGGACATTGAAGTCCTTGGAAGAGGAAGGGAGCAAACCCTGGCAACAGAAGCAATGGATGGAGCATGGCTCCGAAGGCACCGGGAGCAGATTCAGGAGGTGGTGAACAGGCACGGTGGAAAGGAACCCAAGTCACAGAACGAGAGTATGTCGTTGGGTATTTGTACCTTTGTCTACGGCTAGATATGATCAAAACCTTCTATTTCTGAGGCATTAGCTGAGACTGTGAAACTATGCCAAAATATTTAAATAAGATGCTTTGTGAATGCATGAAACATTCAGAATCAAGGGGGGAAATGCACATGGGTATAACCGATGGCATATTGTCCCTGCCCACAGCCGCAGCCTGCCTTCCACTCAGAAGTTCAGTCGCAAGGGACTCCTTGCAGTCCTATAATATTAAACATTGGGGGCCGTGTCACGTCTCCGTATCTGCACACAGGCCGCGGCCTCTGCCTACAAACGTTCTTAGCTTCCTTCTTGCCTTTACAAACTCTCAGGTCAAGTATGACCTCCGGGAAGCCTTCCCTGACGCTCCAGTCTGACGTCAGTGACCCTGCACACGCTGTGTTATTACCATGCCTTGCATGACAATGTCTGTTTCTCTGGCTGTCTTTACCTTGAAGAAGAGGAGACAGAAATTCCTCCTTTCATCTGTAGCCCTAGTGTCTGCAACAGAGAGAGCTAGAAGGCCTTTCAAGATTTCTACGAGAGGGAGAGCTGTCATGACCTGATGCTCTGATCTCGTGTGTGTGGGTGCATCTATCTATGTGTTTTCCTGAGGGAAGTCCCAGGTTTTGGTAATAAGAAGAAACAACTAAAATTTACCCGGTGTATAACACACCTGAAAAATTTTGAGTGTAAAGGGTTTGCACACTAGACTAAATCTGGTAAGGGGGTAAATAAGGAAATATGGGGTGTATATGCAAGTCAAGCAGCCCAACAAGGAGGCATCAGCGATATAGGGCAGAAGGGCCAGCAGGATTCCTGGAAATTTGGTTCTAATCATGTCCTTCCTGCTCGTCTCCTCTAATTACAGAAGGAAGCTAAGGCCTGAGGAAGAGGGTATTGAAAATGCTGAACTCATTTGACAGCGTTATGGTACAAAACAATGCAATATAACATCAAAATACTATTCTATACCATGCAATGCTGGTAACTTTAATGCCAGAAATGTAAAAGGAATATTCAGCTCCCTGTGAAACAAATTATACTCTTCCTGCTTGGTTTAGTATTCTCTTTTTTTCAAAGTTAGCTCTGCAAATTCTTTAAATTCAGTTTTTACTTTGCCTATTACTGGGTCTATTACTGACATGGAACAAGTTGGTTTTCGTTATCACCTTTAACCTCACTCATGAAGCTTTTTTTTCCTTCTTGCACTGAATTATAAGTTGAAAAGATTTTCTAAGACTGTATTTTATTGCATCTTGCTATGCTTTTTTCCTGTCACATTCTTTTAATTTTTAAAATCCATTTTCTATGTGAAGGTTTGTATAAAATCTAACACCTATTAATTTGTGTCAATTTACATTTATTTCAGTAAACTATAAAATGTTCATTTTTAATATTTGTACTCATAGATAATGTACTTCAAGTTTTAATCTAAATCATTAATACATTTATTCATTTTTTACTACCAAAATTCTTCATGTTTAGAGATTACTCAAATATTTTGTAGGATTCCTTAAAATGCACCACCAGAAATATGTTTTTATTTACAACATCTTTGTGCATATCTGTGGGTAAGCCTTATTATTAATATCAAAATATCTTCAAAAACTTACAATAAAAGGGAAAGTAAGGTTCATACTCTTATTTAAAAGTTAATTAAATATTCTTTTAAGAATATAACATTGGAAGCTGCTTTCATCAAGCAGGGAAAAATATTACATTTCTTGATTTTCTTTTTACATATTTCAGCTGCACTTAGACAGTTTAATTGCTACAATGAAAATCTTTCCTTAATTTTCATCCTAGGGACCAAAAGATGTTTATTGCTTTGTAGAAGTTATATAGGTTTTCTAAAAAAATGTGATTATAATGAAACCACATGGATGTAGCATTTGTTTTTTAACCTCAAAAGAGAGATTCTCTATTCTCATTATTTGCAAGAATGGGAAGCTTCTTGCAAACTCCCCAATGCCATCCTCAAACCCATAATTGTGCAACCCTTGTACAAATGAGTGAACAGAAACACGGATGTCTTTGCCTACCTCACTCTCCTGGCTTCAAATCCATTAGAGGCACTTTATTCTAGCAGCAGAGGGTTTGGCGGAACTACCACAGGTTTTGGGGTTAGAGATAATGTTCAAATTATCACTCTGCTACCCATCAACTACAGAATTATCGGAAGTCTCTATGCCTCAACTTCTGTGTAAATCGGGGATAACAGCACTTCTGAGTTCAAGGGATTGTTTCATGCATGGTATACCCAGCATGGTGTGTGAGGCTGGATGTGCTCCAGACACCGCTAGTTCACTTTCCTGGTGGGTAACACAGTCCACTAATGCCATGTAAATAATTACAGCTAACATCATGATCAGGTGACTGCATAGAGAAAAATGACCTTAAAGAAAATCCTAGATAGCTCTCTCTTTGCCCTTTCTTTTGCTTGCCCTGCTGTGACAATGGATCTGGTTGTCATCCGTGGCGAATGTACCATGCTCTGTAATCCTACATCTTGCTCTTGTTCTATAATGCTTTCTCTTCTCAATAAACCTAATTTTTGTGCTTGCCTAAAAAAAAAAGAAAATCCTAGATAAAGAAATCAGACTGACGTTAATGGTAACACAAACTTTTTAAACATAATTAAAACCTGTTTAAAAGTAAGTAGATTAAAATCATCCTATACTGCAGAGACCAGGCATGGTGAGTCCCTAGGCAGAGCAAGAGAGTCCCTCCACACAGGAAGGACCTTGGAGAAATCACCAACACTCCAGCAACGGAGAGTCAGCTCCTTCTCCGGAGGCAGAAACTAGGCTTCTTCAGGTAACTTAGAGCTCTGAAAAGCCCACTTGGGATTTCCTCTCTCCTTCCCAACTCCTAGGATTTAATAGAGACAGGAAGATTATTTTTTAATTATTGCTTTGGGTTGTATCTCCCAAAGCCTTGGTCACGCACATTATGGGTTGATGATCATGCCGAACTGGCTTTTTATTTTGGCCTCAAACTCACACTAAATATATACAATAAGGACTTTGTAGCCTTCACTGAGATGCACTGAATCCTGAGTGGGGTGTGGGGAGAAACTAGTTTCTGGCCATGAATAAGCTGCTGAAGTTTGATGCCGCCGAGCTCTATCAGGTCCGCTCACGAACATGCCACTCATCTGGGACGTGATCCTGCCACAGATGCCATATCTTCTGTCTGCAGTTGCATTTCAGCATCACTCCACGATGGACAGATAAGGTACTATTGCTAAAGGTTCCTGAAAGGAACGCTGCGGGGCTCTCGCCACTGAGGTCTCACTTTCCCTCCATCCAGGTCGGAAGGGCTGCAGATGTGGAGGGAGGACGGCGGGCAGAGAAAGACAGACAGGAAGGACACCTGGACCGATCGGAGACAAGGAGGCTTCCGGAGCGGAGATGCCACAGACGGTCCCAGCAGAGCCATGGTCAGTGGAAGGGGATGTCAAGTGCCACTGAAAAGCGTGGCCTGACTCTGCTAACGAGTCCCCTGTATCCAAGCTTATAGATTTACTATACTCCTGAATTTAACATGTGCAAATAAATAAGTAAATAAAATTTAAAAGAGCCCTAGACAGTGAGTCAGTATCTTTTCAGTCTCTATTCTTAAGTTTTCTACCTAAAGGACTTGATTAAAGTCACACACCTAAGCTGTCGTGGAACCCAGACTGGAATCCAAATCTCCTTACTATTGTTTTCATTGCTGTCATTTTGACTGTTTACTATTTATAGACTGCTTATGGTTTTCTTTGCAGTATGCTAAGTATTTTATATACAGGAAAACATATGAGTTGACTTGAACAGA
Organism: Lepilemur septentrionalis; assembly: GCA_963573855.1. NCBI lineage: Eukaryota > Metazoa > Chordata > Mammalia > Primates > Lepilemuridae > Lepilemur > Lepilemur septentrionalis. The sequence goes on along the minus strand of CAUYMX010129564.1, from coordinate 5,723 downwards.
CATTTCTCCAAAGAAGATACACAAATGCTCGACGGCACAGGAAAAGAGGCTTAACATCACAGTTCCTGGGGAAATGCAAATGGAAACCACAGTGAGAAGTCGCTTTGTGCTCACCAGGATGGTCGTAGTAGGGTGAGAATGTGGAGAAATTGGAGCCCTTGTGCATTGCTGGTGGGAATGTAAAATGGTGTAGCCGCTGTGAAAAATAGTTTAGCTCTTCCTGAAAAAAGTTAACCATATGACCCAGTAATTCTACTCCTAGAGATATGTCCCCAAAAGTGAAAACAGGGACTCTAATAAATGCTTGCACACAAATGTTCACAGCAATGCTACTAACAACAGCCAAAAGCGTATCCCTGGAATTGTAGGACTCACCAATAGGGCTGAAGGCTACCCTCCCTGTGCATGAATTAGCCAGTAAGATATATGATTTGGTAACGGTCAGACAAAAAGGCTAAGATGTGTCCTGCCTCATCCTCCTCTCGGCCATAGGATGTTCCTGTCAGTATTTGGTTGCAGAGGCACATTGGACATATGTGATAAAGGGAGAGACCCAAGAAGGAAACTGCAGGGGAATCCGGACAAACACGTGTGAGGAGCCCAGCTACAGTTGAGCTTTCCGCATCTACCCTCACTTGCAGACACGTATTTCAAAAAAGACACACCGTCATGGTTCTGTTTTTGTTTTCTGCAGTGACTTTTACGTAGATAACGTAGACAAAGCCTTTAGTGAGTAGTTGGATTTTTTCAGGGGGTTAGTTATAACCAAACCAATAAAGCACCATTTGCTTTTCCAAACACTCCTGTTCCATCCCCATTTCTACACCTATGTCAGACCCACTTCGCTTGGTGTCTTGTCAGCCACAATTCCCTCCCTCTTCCAGTCTCTCTCTAAGGCAAGCAATCGCATCCTGCCACAGTTACTAGGTTTTCTAAGCATGACTTTCATAGGATCTCTTCTCTATTTAAAAAATTTGCACGGTTCCCAATGGTTATTCAATAAAGGCAACGAGGCCAAATTTCTCAGCCTAGCTTTTAGGGCTTGTTCACAACTTTTTAGACTCATTTCTATCACTTCTCTATGTGAGGTCAAATTGGATCTTTGTTTACTTTTTTTTTTTGAAAAATAATATTAGGTAATGCAAATCACTTTACACACCTTACTCATTTAAATTTTACAATACTCAATAAGAAAGGTATTATACAGATGAGGAGACTGAGGCTAGAGAGGAGAAATAGCACATACAACTGGCGGTCAGAGGGAGGAACTGAGCCCAGGCTGTTTGGTGTTCACACACACACTTTTAGGTATCGGTTTTGATTATGCCTTTTCCTTTCCTTCCTTCCTGTCTTTTGCTCCTGCATGCTCCCTAACTCCAAGCATAGCTTCTGTCACTCTCTTCTGTTTTTTTTTCTAACCAATATCCCTGACCTTCTGGGCTGGAAGAGTCTTCTCTTCCTTCAAACTCACACAGGAGAGCAAATGTTTCTGTCTGTCGCTGGCACTTATCTTTCCGTAACTGTAACCATCACACCACTAATTTGACAATAGCACTAAGCAGGGCAGTGACCATGTCTTGTACTTGCATCTCTGACCTGACCTCTTATTTGAGACAGAGTCTCACTCTGTCGCCCCAGGTAGAGTGCAGTAAAGCTATCATAGCTCACAGCAACCTCAAACTCCTGGCATCAAGCGAGCCTCCTGCCTCAGCCTCCTGAGTAGCTGGGACTACAGGCACGCGCCACAATATCCAGCAAATTTATCTATTTTTAGCAGAGACGGGGTCTCGCTCTTGCTCAGGCTGGCCTTGAACTCCTGAGCTCAAGCAATCCTGCTGCCTGGCCCTCCCAGAGTGCTAGGATTACAGGCGTGAGCCACCATGCCCAGCCGCATCTCTGACCTTATCTAGCACAATATGTGGTTCACACGAGGTGTTCAACAATTATTTGTTCAATAATTCTTACAGATTACCTACCAGGGAAATAATTTTGTTATGTAGGTTTTTTTGGTTAAAGTTCTTCATGAGATTGGATTTTACCTCTTCAGTCTTATACTAAGTGTGATTTTTTGATGTTTGGGGAGTACTTGAATAAATAGGTTGAACATTAGGAAAATATTCCTAATTTTAATATATGACTAAAGTGCTTAAAATATTAAGTGCTAAAACTTATTTTTATCCAAGTGCTTGTGTGAACCAACATTGAGACTAAAGGGAAAAGAAATTACTATACGTAAATCTGTTACTTTAAACCTCTTATTCTCATGAGTTTCATGATAGGTCCATATAGAGAAATTAATTTATAGACGTAGTCAGCATAACTGCTAAAAAATGCAAGCATAAACTACTATGCACTTTTCCTTTGTGTGACTTCTGCATATTTCAATATTCAGTACATCACCTTTAAGGTTTTCAAATTCGCCAGCTGTAAGTATACCTATCAGGTTATAGCACAGCACTAAAAATAAACTGATGTTACTGAAAATAAATGAATCAGCACATTGGTAGCTGAATTGTTTTCTCATGTGACTCATACTACTTAACTAACTTTTTCATTGTGATTGTTCATTTATCATATCGAAAGTTTCTTTGGACATCTGTTTCTTGAAGTGCAAAAGCACACTCTTGTTGAAAATGTTCAGTAGGAAACAAGTAAAATAAGTCTCTGCTCTGGAGTTATAAAAGCAAAACATTAACGGGGCCAGTTACCATGGATTTAGCTAAAGACCTTTCTTCATTCTTTAAGACATAAAGAAAGCCATATAATTGTCAACATCAGTATAGTCTGTACCAATAAAACTTCATTTACACAGAGCTCATAATACTGAACTACACAAAGCCCTTTTGCTTAGTTTAGGCCAGAGGATATTCTTGATAGAGCTCATCTCAAAATCACTTGGAGTCCAAAGTGTCTATGCAAAACCATTAATCTCAGAATGTGTCTAAACACCAACCTTGAGACAGGCTGCAATTTACTGCTCTCTGTGACAGACAAATAGCTGGGAGAGCTCTGTCATTTAACCCCAATGCCTTCTTTGGTACTCGTGGAAAGAAAGGTTTTTTTTATACTGCCCTGTAACAAAAAGACTACAAAATCTGTCAACACAGTATAACTTTACATATCAAAGTAATACTATGCATAGATATTTCAGTCATCATGTGAAAAATAAACAAGATAGTCTTTAAGTCAATGGCATCCCCAAAGAATTAGCATGGAGATGTATTGACTGATTTTATTGCTAAAATATATGTATATGTATATTTAACTCTTTCTATTTTGACATGGATATTATTGGCCATATCTTTAACCTGTGTATAAAAATACCAAATGTAAAGGAGACTTATTGATAAAGGCTGGGCTTGTCTTTTTTTAAAATAGCTGCTCAGATATCTTTATGTTAGATTGAGTTTGTGTTTAATGATGTTATATGTATTTCACAAAGTTCAAGTTAGCCCAAAAGTCTGGCATGTATTAAGAGATACAATCAAACATATGCTGATAGTGTCAATGAAGTGGTAACTCCTGAAATGTGTACCTAGGAATATGTGTTGTTTTTAGAAATTGTCAAAAAAGTAAAAAGCTTCCATAATGTAAATATTTAATTTTTAATTTTAATTTTTTATTTTGAGTCGCACATGAATCTAAGAAAGAGGTAAGAAAGTTCCTGCTGATTTTGCATATCCCTATGCCAATTACTAAGTAAATACAAATGAGGGTACTTTGGGGAGCATTTTATAAAGTATTTGGAAGAGGGGATAATCACATTAGACTCATCATGTATTACAATAAAACCTATTTGTTCAGTACTGAGGGTAATCAAAACTGATGTGTGAAATTCACACAAGGTCTAAAGTGACAGGCCAAAAAAAAAAAAAAAAAAAAAAAACCCAACCTAGATGTCTTTTAAATGACTTTGCAGTTTTTATTTTTAAACGACTGAAGGCAGACGTGCAACAAGGTAGAAAAGCAAGCAGCTAGACGGAGTGAATGCCACTTGACCCGAGACTGCATCTGCAGCCCAAGTCTTGCAAACTCTGCTGAAATGACCACCTTTCATCCACAGGTCATTATTTTTCACTGGGATTCCATTTCCTCACCAGTCGTAATTTGTAATCCGTGCAAGGAACTAGAGGTGGCTAAGATAAGTCAGAGGACAAAATTCAGCTCCATCACCATCACAAACTGCTTCCCTGCTATCCTTGCAAGAGTCCTGGCCAGCAACTCGAACAACTCAAATGCAGCAGGCATCTCATAGAAAATGACCATTTTATCGAATCACGCATGTGTAATCTGATCTGGTGAGTTTCACCAGACAGACATAGTTTAAACAACATCCTGAACTTTCAAAAGACAGATGACATACTAAGACATTATAATTTATTTGACCTCCAAATAGAGAACTAATTTAAATAAATTTCAACAGAATTATTACAAGCACCATATATCTGAGGAAATGTATACACCTGTCTAGGCAACATATGCTTCCTAATTTTTGGGTATATGTGACCTGTAATATTTCAAGTCATTGGAGACTTTAATTCCATAACAAGTGAGCATCAGAATCATTCATTTGGCTTATATTGGCAATTATGTAATCATTACACTTAGCTTTACGATATTTTAAAATTCATCCTCAGTTTGTGTATGTTTCTGCATGTGTGTGTATGTGTATAACAAGTTGAACTTTTAAATTTGGTATTCGCTATAGAAAATGTGTTTAGATGTTGTTTCTAGGTACCTTATAGACTATTCTTAAGAAAATACCACAGTACTTTTATTGGGAATATATTCTTCAAAAGAAATGTACAACTGCCCTTCCAATAGAACACAAAAACATTTGATCCTGTTTTACGTACAATTACCTTAATATTTGTTTTAGAAATATTGTTGACATCTAAAAGCAACATCAGTAAAAAGAACTTGTGATCCCCCTTGAAAGTGTATTTTGGTAAAACTGATTAGGAATTTGATATTGACTTCCTTTAGGAAATGGGTTTTTTAAAAAAATACTGTAACAATTCAAGTATTTCTTTATGATAAAGGAAGACAAAGCTTAAGGAAACCAATATAATAAGTATACTAAAGTTTATTGTTCTTAAAAAGTCAAAGGAATCGTAAATTGAAGCCATCTGAGTTAAAGTTGTTATCTGTAGCGTGAAGACGGCACTTATTTGCTTATGAGACCGTCTAATTTTCAGTGTTCATCCTTTGCCACCGCAGCTGATGCTACCTGCACATCCCAGCATGCACTGCTGCTGTCTTCACTTCGCTTCTCTTTGATCCCGCCCAGACACTCAGGGTCTCATCCTGGATACAATTTCTGATCTCTTTCCACTTAGTCAACTCTAGCTTCCCAGAAAAAAAAACCCTATGATTTCTTCCTCAAAATTTTTGTTTTAGTTCCTGCAAAAATTGTAAAAACCTGTTTTGATTAGAGCACCTTAAGCATTATTCTACTCCTCCAAAGATTAAAATGTTGCCCTTCATAAAGGGAAAGGAAAAATTTCAATAATCACGGATTAGGAACTTAAAAAGTTTCTTAGGGAATGAAATACTAACTAAAAACCAGTTTGACGAAAATATTAGTTTCTTTCTTTCTTTTTTTTTCTTTTTTTTTTTTTGAGACAGAGTCTTGTTCTGTCACCCAGGCTAGAGTATGGGGGCATCAGCCTAGCTCACAGCAACCTCAAATTCCTGTGCCTCAGCTTTCCAAGTAGCTGGGA
>CAUYMX010129562.1:0-19634 GCA_963573855.1 Lepilemur septentrionalis | reverse complement strand
TTTCTATTTATAGTAGAGACGGGGTCTCGCTCTTGCTCAGGCTGGTTTCGAACTCCTGACCTTGAGCGATCCGCCCGCCTCGGCCTCCCAGAGTGCTAGGATTACAGGCGTGAGCCACTGCACCCAGCCTTCTTATATCTTTTTTGATAAAATGTTCGAATCTTTCGTCTCGTTTTTAAATTGAGTTGTTCATTTTCTTAATGAGTTGTGAGAGTTCTTTGTTTTGGATATCAGTTTTTATCAGGTATGTATTTTGCAAATATTTTCTCCCAGTCTTTCGCTTGTTTTTTAATTTTTTTTAAACAAAGTATTGAATAGCAGAAGTTTTAAATTTCGATAAAGTCCAGTTTATCAATTTTATTCTCTCATGCTTTGTACTTTTTGTGTCTTATCTAAGAATCTTTTGCCTAACTCAGGGTCACAAAGTTTTTTTCCTCATGTGTTCTTCTGTTAGTTTTACAGTTTTGGATTCTACACTTAGTTAATTATGAGTTAATTTTTTTATGTGATGCAAAGTATGGGTTGGAGGCCCACTTTTTTTGTATAGGGATGTTGAATTGTTCCAGCACCATTTGATGAAGACTTTCTTTTCCCTATTGAATTTCCTTGGCACCTTTGTTGAAAATCAATTGACCATATATGTGAGAGGCTATTTCTGGACTCTGTCTTCTGTTTCATTGGTTTCTTTGTCTGTCATTTTGCTAATACCACACTGTCTTGATTACTGTACTTTTATAGTAAGGCTTGGAATCAGGTAATGAGAGTCCTCTAACTTTGTTCCTCTTCAAAGTTGTTTTGCTTATTTTAGCTCCTTTGCTTATCCATAAAATTTTAGAATCAGCTTGTTGATTAATGCTAAAAGCCTACTAGGATTTTAAATGGGGTTGCATTGAATCTGTAGATAGGTTGGGGAGAATTGACATCTTTATAATATGGAAACCCATGAACATAGTATAGAAGCACAGATTTTGATTCAAGTTAAGTTGCTTATAATCATTTATTTATATACACTCCTCCTCTTATTTTTCCTTTATTGTATTTATTTATATATTTTTAATTGATAAATAAAAATTTTACGTATTTATGGTATACAGTTTGATGTTGTGATATATGTATACATTGTGGAATGGCCAAACCAAACTGATTGACATATGCTTTACCTCGTATCATCTTGTTGTGGTGAGAATCTACTCTCTTAGCAATTTGCAAATATAAAATACAGTATTATTAACTGTAGTCATCATGTTGTACTGTAGATTTCTTGAACTTATTCTTTCTGTGTACTCCTTTTATGTTTGTAGATCACTTTGGAGTTTATAAAATGCTTTCATATCTGTTATTTTTCTTGATCCTTACTACAACATTGGTTGGTAAGTGTAGTACTATTTTAATATGGTCTATGACTATCCCAAGACCAATATAGACCAGTTTTCTATCCTAATGGAAGGTCTAAAATCACATTCTTTTTCTCTAACCCAGTGGTCCCTTATACAGAGAGCGCAGACTTATTGGATGAGTAAATAAAAACAAGCTTTTCAGGCAGCCTTCTGATTATCCTTGGCAAGGGGAGGTCACCAGCAAGGGGTGGCTAGGATTATAGCCCTTAGGTCTCTGGGCAGGGCCTGGCACGTGTACACTGAAGGCAGGGAGGAGGAAGAGGGCATTATCTTCTCCGAGAGCTGGGGCTGTCCCTTCTAGTTAGGAGAGGGAACAGTCTGGTGGCCAAGAGAAGAAGCCCTTACTGCAAGGCAGTTTGCAAAGGCTTAAAGCACCATGTCCAGCAAGGTGATTTTCCGGGGACCCACTACCAATACAGGTGGGTATAGTGAGGCCCAGAGTTTGCATAGCATATATATAAGAGAATCAGGACTTAAAAATCAAGTCTTTGACTTCTAATTCAATTTCATGACTTTCCTTTACAGCGTTTCCTTTCAAATTTCCATAAGGTTCTTTTAAAAACAAAGGATTGACAAAAGATATATCAGTTAAATTCAAACAAAAGGAAACATAAGCAGCAGTATTAATTTCAGAATATTACTGCTAAGAATAGCCAACGTTTACTGAGTACGAGCCACATGCCAGACACTGTGTTGAGCTTTCTACGCAGATTATTCAGTCTTCACAAAATCCCTTCGAGGTTAGAATATGTATTTGGTAATTGTTGATATTTGACTTTTATGTGATGAAGCAACATAGCAACAAATTGCAAAAAGCAAAAACGCCTAATAAATGAGGAGAATTTGACAATAGCACAATTGTAGATTTTTGATTCACTATGATGGCCGAATCAATATTCAAAATAAAGATAATGGAGAGTGATACCATTAACAAATTAGAATTACTAAATACCAAAATTTATTCGCCACAGTGTATTCTCTAAGAAGGTAAAACTCCGAGGCGGAAGGATTGCTTGAGGTCAGGAGTTCGAGGCCAGCCTGACCAAGACTGAGACCTTGTCTCTACTAAACAGAAAAATCAGCCAGGCATGGCGGCGCACACCTGTAGTATCAGCTACATGGGAGGCTGAGGCAGGAGGATGGCTTGAGCCCAGGAGTTCCAGGTTGCAGTGAGCTATGACCACTCCACTGCACTCTAGCCTGGGCGACAGAGTGAATCCCTGTCTCAAAAAGAAAAAAAGAAAAGTAAAATTATTTTTAAATAATTGGTGGCAACCAAATTGGACAGCGCGGCCCCAGACGGTACGCATCCACATGCCGCGCTCTCGTTCCCGATTTCAGCACCGGCGTAAGTCCTCACCTTCCTCTGAACGCCCAGCGCTCTGTTTTCTTCATCAGCAATCAGATTTCCGTGCCTTGGCCAAAGTGCTTATTAGAGTGATAAGAAAAGCACTCTGAGTAAATTTCACATCAAAAAACTTTTAGCCTCCACTTAACTCCTCTGAGGTACCTGCATTTCAAAAGAGGATGCCTAGAAAATCAGATCTCTGGTTGGTAGAATTTCACACTGTGAAGGGCAGCAGTTAACTCTGAAAGGCTGTGTGGTAGGGCTCATCCTAAAGTCAGCACACACACGTTACGTGGTCATCTGAATGAACAGGCTGACCCTGTGAGAGCTTGTGTTCTCTTGCTCCCGCTCCCCTCTGAGAGCGGAGTTAACTGCTTGTCTTTTTCACTCCTCATTAATTAATAAATAAATTCAATAATTAATTTAGCAAGTGTTTCTTGAGCACCTACTATGGCGTCAAGCTCTGTACTAGGCTTGGGAAACATAGAAATGAATAAGGGCCCCTGCACAGAAGAAGTGCGCAGCCCAGTTAGTCCTCATTTAACGCCATTAGCTTTGGGTACGGCGTTGGAGGCCTGGGCGGTGTGCACCCAGCCACCGCCCCTTGCCAAAGGAGGACTGCTCTGCTCCAAGCCACAGATGACCTTGGAATTCTCCAGAGACTGTTCCAGAATGGTTCTATCTTGAGTCACAGGTCAGAGAGTCTCTACTGAGACCTCAAAGTAGCTTCTTGTGCCATCCGATGCTCTTTGGAAATTCTGTCTGTATCTCTACAGTCAGTTCTCAGCTCCCTACGTTTCCTGACTCTCTCTCATCTCGTTCTTTTGTCTCCTGCAGTTGTGGCAGTGATGTGCCCTAAGCCACTGCGTGACCCCCCTCCTGCCCCCGGCACTGCCCAGGGTGAGCTGTGGTGCGATAAAGAGGATGGGTCCGGGTGGCAGACAGACCTGGGCTTGAGTCCTGGCTCCACCACCCTTGATTTATGATTCTGGACACTTCCTCGTCTCTTGAAGCTTATTTTTCAGCATATAAAATAGGGAGGATGATAATAACTATCTGTAGGGTAAACTGAGATGATGGGAGGCGTAGAGGCTTGATCAAGGGTTTGGGGGCTGGAGGGTGTTAAGGGAATCAGGGTGTAAAGATAACTGAGGCCTTCCCAAGCCACTAAGTAAGTTCTGGTCGTGGGTGCTGTGTGTTCTTCATAGTTTGTGGCTTTTGGGTCATAGTCATCTGCTCCAAACTTAAAAGTGGGAGGGAATTTTGTTCCCAAGGTCATGAACTTTCGCCAGCCCTGCTCTTGATGCGGCGTGCTCTCTGCCAGCCCTGAAACAGCATATTAGTGCTTTTATCCAAATACTACCAGATATAATGAGAGAGGGTAGTAGTGACCTTGGGTTTCTGCGTGAGATTTAGAAGACCACATTTACGTGTTATTTCAGTATGAATTATTTCCAGGAAAGATTTTCACTGATTAATAATATCTATTTTATGTTGGTCTTATTTTCTTTTTCAGAGATTAACACTTTTCTGACCTTGTCTCTAAATTCTATCTAGAGACATACCTTCCCAACTGCATGCACTTTGCAACTGTGATTTTTTTTTATTATCTCCATGTTTGATTTGCTCACTGGTTTGCCTTTGATTTTGACTTCCAACAGCATGTTCTTCTATTCTGCCTAAAAAAATAGTGAGAAACACAGAAAGTTAGAGGGTTACTTAATAGTTTTGGAATGTGCATTTTGTCCCAAAATAGGAGCTGTGACCAAGAATACGGTTGTCCTATTTTTAATATGTATTTGAATATTTCTTTTTTCCCTTCCTTTTTATCTGACCATATGTGTTGAATAGAAGACTTATAGAATATGAGAGAAAAATAGACAGCTCAGGAATCTCTAGTAGCTGGGATAAAGCCTTTGTTTGGAATTATGGAAGGGTCAGGGCAACGCTGGCCCCGTACGCTGAATGGGGAACATCTGTATCCGTGAGAACTTGAGCGCGAGAGCTGGAGTGTTGCCATTTTCATTCTGCCTTTCATGCGCTCTCAACGCTCCGTGGGGCGGAGGGTCAGGGATAGCGTGGATACTTAAGGGCTTTAAAATATCACTCCAGATAGTGCTTTAAAAGACTAAGTCATATTCTGTTAATTTAAAATTTTCATGCCAGAAAAGCTGGAAGAGATGGAAACTTCTGAGAAGTCTATCCATTGGATAAAACCAGTGGCCTACATGAAAAGAAATGCCACAGGTACTAAAGTGACAACATTTTGCCTTAAAATAAAAGCTTTAGGGCAGTACAGAGGCTGCATAGTATGACGGGCTAAAGGTCATACTCTGAATTCAAATGCGGCCTCTGCTCCTTTCTAGCTGTGTGACCTCAGGCAAATCGCTTAGCATCACTTTGCCACAGTTTTCTCACCTGTAAAATGGGGGTAGTAGTAATGCCAATATCAAAGTTTTGTTGTGAAGAATAAATGAGTTATCATATATAGCACCCTTAGAACAGCGCCTGGCCTGAGGCAAGCACATTAGAGGTGTCTCCTCTTGTTACTGTCACTGTTGCCCTTGCTACGGCCACTAGCTGCTTCTCCCATCACTGCCACTGCCATAGCACGGGCTGCCGCGTCAGCCCGGGTTTGTGTACCAGCAGTACTGCTCACCTAGTTGTTAACAAGTCTCAGCCTCCGCTTCTGTGTCTGTAGAATAAGGGGTGTCGGTAGTACCTGCCCCACAGGGTTATGGGGAGGATGAAACGGACTGAGACAGGCGAGGCGCTGAGCACCCTGCTTGGTATAACAAATGCTTGTTGTCTCGTTGTTGCTGGTGTTGCTATGGCAGCGCTCGGCGAAGGAGCTGCCCACGCCAGCGTGTTGTACTCTGCCGTGAGTTGTGCCACAAATAATTTGTTGTTACTGATAAAGTACCAAAGCTTGAGAATTATTTTTTAAAAATAATTAGGGCTCAAGTAAGGTTATCCCCGCCGTAACATACTGCTGTTCACTTCCATCTTGAGAAGTGGGGGAGCCTGCAGGAAACAGCCCGTGCTCCCAGCATCGGCCGTACCTTGGCTACCCCTGTTGGGACGTAGGTCCTGCATGTGAAAGGCGAGTACCTGTGCGGGGGCAGAAGACGAGGGTGAGAGCTGCTGGCCTTGGGGTGCTGTTGTTTCTGCCCGGGAGGGGTGGTACCATTCACGGTCTTCCACGTTCATGCTCTTGCACTCGCCAAAGCGCTTTTCCTACCGATTGCCAGACCGGAGCACCGTGATCCCCAAGCCCAGCTGTTCCTGTCTTGTCCAGATAGGAACAGATAGATACAGATGCTAGGAAAGTGCTTGTTTTGACTGTTAAAATCACTTTTCTGTTACATTAAGCAGCTACTACAGCTTGCCCTGAACTTATTCATTAATAAATACTTACCGAGTGCCTTTAAGAGTAAGATATTGTTGAGTTTATGAAGAAAATCCAGAGACTGTCTGGTTAAGAAGCTATAAGTAAGCGTGGTAGACTGGGTGTTCACGCAAGAGCCATAGCACGGAAACATTTACTGTCGTGTTCTCTTTCTTTCTTACCTTCCATTTTTAAACTTTTACATTCAGGAAAAGTAATACTTTGCATTTGTTTATATCTTTGTCCTTAATTCTTTGTTTTTCATTATAAAAATAATACCTGCTCATTGTGTAAAATTTGGAAAATATGTGAAAATTAAAAAGGAACAGAAAAAATTAGCCATCTTTCAACAACTAGAAATTATCATTTTAATGTTTCATTTATTTTTCATGTATCTTTATACAGGAGAAATCACTTTCCATATTATAGTAACACACACCTTTAAGTATGCGTTGTCAATATTTCTGATCATAGATTTCCACAAGTAGAATTATTTAGTCAAAGGGTAAAAATATTTGCAAGGTTATTAATGCATGTGGTTTCATTGTATTTTGGCAACGATATTTACCTTAACACAATTTCTGGCACTGATTGATTGGATATTTATTGCCTTAAGTACAGGAGATCTTTAGCTTTTTCAGATCTAACATTCCAAGTGTGTGTTGACTATTCAAGAGTGACTCCAAAGTTCATGACATAAAGTAGTTTGCATATTTACTGAAGCACAAAATTTAATCACACAGGCCTTGCGGTGAGTGACCAAGGCTACCTAGCAAATGTTTCACTGGGCTTCGTGGTTCTCTGTGTAATACTTCTCATATATTGATTTTAAAACTCAATTTTCTTGAATGTAGAGAATTTCTGTGAAAATTTGAAAGGCTGTTTATGGTATCCAATTATGCACAGAAAATCTATGACCGTCAGAGAAATGTGACTCAAGAAAATACCAGGAGTGTGTATAGATACTTTCATGTTAAAATAGAAGGTTTGCAAAGGTCTACTGTTTTCTAATTGCTTGATAGTATGTATTAGCATGTCATTTCTCAAAAATAAATCTAGTTTTGTTTTTAGAGCCGACTGAAGGGATGATTCCCTTTATGATAAATCATGAAATAGTTATATATAGCTTTCTAATAAAATATGAAAACTAAATACATTAATGAAATCATCAGTGAGCTGCTATAGATGTTTGCCCCTTACTTGCTTTAATTTTAGAAGAAATTCTTTGTATTTTGGCAGGAGCGTCTTACTCTGGCTGGGAAAGAAAGTGAGCGGAAAACAATTTAACCAGTGTCTGGGAGTCTGAGAACAAACTTAGGAAAAGAGACTTTGCTTGGACCAATCACAAGTTTACCTTAACATCTCTGCTTAACCTTGTGCTTCTGAGCAGAACCGTACACCCGCCAGCCCCCAGCATCACGGCCTAAGAGCAGCTTCTCCCTCCCCCGCCGTTCTGAACTGTTGCTCTTGAAGTTGATTTTCTCCCCCTTTGCTGTCCGGGAGGAGGTGGTGGCTGCAGAAAGTTTCTTGCTTTTATTTCACAATCCATGGCAAACTAGCACTCCCCTTCCTATCTCAGGACCTGCCTTCCCCGCCCCACGAAGGTCTCAGACACAGACAGAACGGCAGCCCTCCTGGAGGGGCTCGTCCTTCTGCACGTCTGACCCTTTCACACAGAGATCTGTCAAAGGCGTAGAATCAGTTTGTACTATGCCGACGTAACCCTGATGGTCCGGGAGTGGGTGCAAATGGGGTCAGGTCTGTCTGGCTTCTGGCTCCTGTTGTCATCTTCTTCCCCAGGTTCCTGGGCCCACTTGACTCCTGAGTAGCCAGCCTGTCACCTGCCTCTAGGACCCAGCTTGACCTGAGGCAGAGGGACTGAGGCTGCCTCACACTCTGTAATTTGGCCTCAAGTCTCCATTGCTGGCCTTGTGCCCCAGCTCTGATAACTGGACTCTTGTCTGGTTCCTGGGTGCCAGAATCCATGGTAACCTGCCTCGTGTCCCTGTGCCTTGTTTTTATCAGCTTCCCTCCCAGGGGCTGAAGCCTGCCCTGAACCACAGTGACTGATGCACTTTCCTGATGTCAGCCACCCGGCTTGCCCTTCTGATTGCAGTCTGGAGTGCCCTGAATTTCTCTTTGTTCTGCAGTGCCTGCCGTCAGGAAGCCCCTGTTCTGGACACTTTTCTCAGTAACTGGCAACGTGGTTCTTCCAGTTACTCAGGCCAAAACCCTGGAGTCATCCATAACTCCTAACATTCTCTCACGCCCTGCCTCTGAGCCTTCTGCAAACTTGTGGTTCTGCTTTATCCAGAATCTGACTATGCTGGTCTGACCCATATCACCTATTCCCCAAATTCTTGCAATAGCCTCCTGACTGCTCTCCTGGCAGAGGAGTCCTGTCCCCTTCCAGAGTATTCTCAACGCTGCCGTCTGAGTGATCCTACTGAAACATGAGCCACATTCTGTCACTTCTCAGAATACTCTGGTGGCTTCCCATGTCTCAGCGTAACGCCAAAGTACCACGTGCAAGTACCACGAGTGTGCAGTGCCCTGCAAGGCCCCCGTTACCTGTGCTCTCACCTGCTCACGCACGTCTGTCCAGTGCCCGTCCTCACTGCGCCCCAGCCACACTGGTCTTTTTCTCTGTTCCTTGAACGCTCCCTAGGATTTCTTTGCCAGGAATGTTCTTCCAGATATCGGAATGGCTTAATTCCTCACTTCCTTAGCTCTTTATCCAAATACCACCCGTCAGTGAGGCCTTCCCTCTCTAAAATCACGACCTTCTCTACTTTCTTCCCTGCTTTATTTTTCTCTTTAGGGATTGCCACTATTGAATATACTGTATGTATGTATTTATTTATATTCTGTCTCCCATTAGAATGTAAGCTCCATGAGGGTAAGGGTGCTTGGTTCAGTACTGTGTTTCCAAAGTCTAGAACAGTACCTGGCTAGGGTATGAATTCAGTAACTATTTCCTGAATGAATGAATCAGATAGTTGAATGTTTATTCATGTGTTAGCACTGTTCTGAGCATTTTATATATATTATCTCATTGAATTCTCATAATAACCTTATGTGAAGGTACTTGTGATTCCCATTTTACAGATGAGAAAATTGAGCCTTAAGAAGTTAAATGACTTGCCCAAAAGGATCTGAGCCACCACACAAATATCTGCAAACAGCAGCATGTTAGAACAGACTTTTTGTTATATAGATCTGTGTCCAAGTTCCAGATCTGTCAGTTATTGGTTGAGTTAAAACTTCTCCAAACTTCAGAATCCTCACTTACAAAATATGGACGATGAATCCATCTCTCAGGTTATTGGAAGGGTTACATGAGATCATGAGTATACTATTTTTATATGTATTTTTCTGATTGCTGGTGAACTTGAAATGTTTTCATCTATTTATTGGCCATTCCGGTTTCCTCTTCTGGGAATTTCCTGTTCATAACCTTTGCCCAGTTTTGTTTTGGGTTTTTTCTTATCAAGTTATAGGACTTTGAATATTAGAGATGCATACTGTCTTACATGTTACAAATAACTTTCCTCACACTGTCATTTGTTGTTTGGTGATGTTTTAGAACCTTCTTTTATTCATCTAGTTAGAGATCCGGTGTTAGTGGTTGTTCAACTCAATGTGAATACAGATTTATTGGCTGGCGCAGTGGCTCACGCCTGCCATCCTAGCACGCTGGGAGGCCAAGGCAGGAGGATTGCTCGAGGCCAGGAGTTCGAGACTCTATCTTTACAAAAAGTAGAAAAATTACCCAGCTATGGTGGTGCATGCCTGCAGTCCCAGCTACTTGGGAGGCTGAGACTGGAGGATTACTTGAGCCCAGAAGTTTGAGGTTGCAGTGAGCTATGATAATGCTACTGTAGTCTAGCGTGAGCAACAGAGTGAGACTCTATCTCAAAAAAAAAGACAGGTTTATTCATTCATTGAGTCTTTATCGAGAGGTACAGCTTTGTGGGATATCCATCCATTCTGTTGGGACACTCTAAATCCTGACTTTCAGTTTACATTACTGATGATGGCTCTCAGCTTTGGTTTTAGCAGATTCTTGAAAGAGAATGTGTTTTCTAAAAGCCAAGTAGACCCAAACATTTCCCAGACTTTGGCCACATAATCAGAAATTTCAAAAGAGTTCCGGAATTTAAGGGCTTGGCTCCAAGTTATCAGGCATATGTTGTCTGCCCTGTGGGCAGATTTTGCTTTTAGCTTGCTCCACCCTCCCTCAACTACGAGGCATGAACAGGGCAGATGATCCATACTTCAGACATCCCCTGTGGGGTGAACTCCAGGGCCAGTCTCAGAAACTAGATGCATGATTCACATGGTCAAAATCCGGCAGGCTTTTATGAAATCGTGTGACTTCCTATCAGGCTACCAGCTCTGCACATCCTCAAAGGGCTGGGCGTTGCGGCGGTGGGAAATGAGTACGGCACCCAGACGCCGCCTGCCTGGGCTACAGGTTCTGTTTGCGTCTGAACGATAAAAGGCCCTTGCATGGATCACCACTGCTCCTGTGTCTACCCTCCTGGTCCAGGTTTAGCTGGACCTGGACTCACAGACTGTTTCGTAAGCCACTTGCGGGTTACAGACTGTTTTGTAAGCCACTTGGGGGTTCAACAAAATGGATCTCTCAGGTACCTTTAATACCACACAAGTCCTTTTCTTGATAAAACAGCTTCAGTAAATCTCTTCCACAGTCTCTGCAACCTGCCATCCAATGCATCGAAATAAGCAAAACTTTCACGATCTGCCTTGGTGGTCAGCAGTGCAGTTGCTTCACCGCTGACTGGCACTGGGATCTTGGACAAGGGCCTGGGCCTCTCCATGCCTCAGTGCACTCATTTGTCAGATGTGGCTACTGATAGTCTTTAGATAAAGTTGTTGTGAGGATTAAATTAGGTAATACATGTGCATCCTCAGAATAACGCCCAGCTCATAGTTATTACTCAATAAATGTTGCAAAGTTCCTGGTACACACTCTCCTGCTGAGTGAAGCGCTGGAGGCTGGGCACACCAGCCTTCTCGTTTGACTTCAATAAATTGTCGGTTCCGTTTTCCCCCTCTTCCATTGTGGGTTCCCTCTCTAGGGCTAGAAAACTAAGCTTTTGCTGTTTTTGAGTGAGTAGTTGCATCCTACTTACTCATCACTGAATAAAAGCACTTATGCTAAAGTCTTAACTGGCCTGTCCTGGGGTCAGCCAGGCGGTGCCCTGACTCAGTCCGGCTTCCAGGAGAGGCAGAAAGAACACCCAGAGAGAAGACAGACCTGGGCGGTGGCAGGGTCGGGGCCAGGAAAGAAGCTAGGCCTCTACGTTGCTGGCATTTTGTTTCTTTGTTAAACTCGAATCACATTAACGTGAAGCCGTCATCTCACCTCTCTCCTTGAATCCAGCCTCTGCCTGCCAAGTCATAAAAGGGGGAGAAGAGGCACTGCATGTAAAGTAGTGATTATAAAGTCCCCACATGTTTTGGCTGTTGAACCAGCCAAAGTTTTGTTCCAATTCCCTACAAAATTTCACAATAGTCAGGAGTTAGAATGGGTCTGTATGTTATGAAACAGCTAGTTTTTATACTTCAAACTTCAAAATGAAGCTTTAGTTGTTTATTATTGCTTTGGATGTTTTCCAAGAGTCAGAATGACATCTGTGGAAGATTCTGCTCGGGCCTCGATGCCAGACACTGTACTTTCCTTGCTCAGAGGCAGTCGTCTGTGCTTCAAGGAACTCCCTGGCTCTGGAGGTTGGCTGCCTCGACAACAAATAGCTAATGTCTCAGCTCTTTTCAGTCTTTACCCCAACCTCTCTCCCCTCCCATCTTCTGCAACCTCTTTGGAGGCAGTCACCATGGTAACCACCTTCTTTTATGCTCGTTTTCTCAAATGCAAGGGAAACACCTCCCCGGAGGCCTTGGGCAGGTGAGTGTCATTGGATCCCCTCATCAGCCCGCTGAGATGGATGTCATTATCCCCATTTTACCGATGCTTGAACAGTACCACGCCCAAGGTCACACAAGTGGCAAGTGACAGGACTCAAGCCCAGATTTATCTTTCCCAGGCCTTTGCTCTTATTTTGCCAATTAAACAAGTATAAACACACAAAATCAATTCATTTCCACTTAGGAAAAGTGTTTTGTTATTCCTTTTTCTCAGTCTGGACAGATGCCTTTTTCTAGTCCCCTGGAGCCATCAGATGCCCAGTTTAGTGTCACTTTTGTTTGGTTCCTTCTCTTAAATTGTATTCTGTTTGTTCTCTCCCTCGGCCACCTGAGCAGTCTTTTTTGCTAGTTTAATCCGACTTTTAGTCCAAACTAAACTGTCTTTCCCTTGACTCCCTAGGAAATCTGTCCCTGGGACAGATTTTTAGGGACAGACAAATCTGTCCCTAATCTGTCTTACCTCTTCCCTAAACTGAGACTCTCATGCTGGAACTTGATTAAGAAAGGCCGGAACTGGGTGGCGGCAGCCCGGGTGGAAGAGGGAGGTCGGCTCTTGGCGGTGGGGTCGGGGGGAGCAAGCCAGGCCAGGAGGGCTGCAGGGTCCAAAAGATCAGAGACCAGCGATGACGGGATGGGCTGACAGGAGCAGACCAGGCCACGCAGGTTATGCCTTTCCTGTCACTGCTGAGTTCTTATCTCTTCTTAGAGTCTATCACCTGGCGTCTTGTCATTCATGGAATTGCTCAAGAGACGCTTGCTACCAGTCTGTGCCTGTTCTGTCTCTACATAGTTTGGGGGGTTTATTTAGCATTAATTAATGTAGCACTCTCGTTTCAACGCTTTGGATCTGCTTATGAGTTAAAATGTAACTCAAAATGAAGCAGAGAGAAGAATATTAAAAAGAAAAGGTTTATGAGAAGCAAAGCGTAGCCCTGGCTGGGCTTTCGCCGGTGAGGGATGGCTCTAATTTGGCACAGACGTCTTTCCATATCTGACTACGTGCCCTGGCAGGCGAATCAGAATTCCTAGAACCAGAATGGACCCTGTGGCTCTTTTGATGCAGCACTCCCTCTTTATAGGTCAGAAAACTGAAAGCAGGAAAAATAAGGTAATTAGCTTAATGTTACTCGGATAGTAAGCGGCTGGTGCTAGAATCAAGTTCTGCTTACTTGGTCTGAAGTTTTTTGACCACTCCATACCATTTGATCAGCAGATTTGACATTTGTTTCTGAATGAGATGGAAAGGAAATTTAATTTTTTCTTCCTTTTTTCCCTCCTTTCTCCCTCCTTTTCTTCCTTCCCGCCTTTCAAACAAGATTACTACCGTTAGTGTTCGTGCTACCGCTTTTTTCCTACCGCTACTGGTGGAAACACACTGAGCGTGTACTGTGCATGGGGCACTGTGGCCGAGTGCTTTGCATGCATTGTTGAGCCTTCCCAGTAACCCTGGAGCAGGTACTGTTACTGTCCCTCTTTACAGGGGGGACACTGGGGGCTAAGAAGGATTGAGCAACTTCCCTGGTCACACAGCCCTAAGTGGTAAAGCCAGATGTGGGGTCCAGGCTCTTTGATTCTGGAGTTCCTGCTCGTACTACTAGCTGTCCTCCTGGCAGTCGTTTGTTCGTTTGTTGAATTACTGAAACAGAACTATTTTCTCTGAATGCAGAAGTTGAAACCTGTTGAGGAAATTCAACCAGAGTATTTCTTGAAGAAAAAAGAAACCATTTCCTGATTTCTTTATTTGTTAACCCTATGACATCATGAGGGCTGGTGCTAGCTGCTCTCTCGCCTTCACACGCAAGAATAAAGCAGAGAGAGTTCTTTAGGAGCCTCGGAAGCTGTTTTGGGGGGGGGCCAGAAACTTGGCCCTCCTCTTTGATTTTCTTTGCCCTACATATGGTCCTTTAAGCCTGTGGAACTCGCTATCCCAGCCATCGGGTAATAACAGCCACAAAGCCCTGCAGTTACTGTAGTTACTTTCCTGGTTTCCGATCTGCTTTTACTACAGACCCTGTTTTTCCCATTGTCAAAACCTTATCTCTGAAAGCCCAACTTCTAAGCTACCTCTTTTCCTTTGAATTTGTTGTATTTGCCTGGGGTAGAAAAATCAGGAAACAGGAAACTTAACCAGCAAAGAAACATTTTGGGAGTGTACTTGTTGTCACTATAAGCAATGACATGTAGATTAAAACAATCATGAGGCTGGGCACCGTGGCCTGTAGTCCCAGCACTTTGGGAGGCTGAGGCAGGAAGATTGCTTAAGGCCAGGAGTCGGGACCAGCTGGATGATATAGCAAGACCCCATCTCTACAAAAAAGAAAAAATAAAACTAGCCAGGTGTGGTGGTGCACACCTGTAGTCCCAGCTACTCCGGAGGCTGAGGTGGGAGGATCACTTGAGCCCAGGAGTTTGAGGTTGCTGTGAGATATGATCATACCACTGCACTCCAGCGTGGGCAACAGAGCCAAACCTGTCTCAATCAATCAATCAATCAAACAATCATGAGATACCATAGGCAGGAGTCGTTAGAGTATGGACTCAGGAGTTAAACAGGTCGGGTTCAAAGCCCATCTCTACCTTTTATGAGCTTTGCGTTCAAGAACATAAGCTTTCCAAGTCTCAGTTTCCTCATCTGTAAGATGGGAATAATAATAATACCACTTCATGGGGTTGTTGTGAGGATTAAGTGAGACAATGTATATGAAGCATCTAGCACTGTGCCTAGAACATTGTAAATTCCAATAAAGGCTAATTTCTGTCAAAGTAATAATTTAGCCCTTTTGCCCCTTAATAACATTTTGAGTTAATACTCAGTGTTGGTGGGAGGGTAATGAAATGTGTTCTTGTGTACAGGCATACCTCATTTTATTGCACTTTGCTTTATTGAGCTTGACAAATAATTGTGCTTTTTGCAAATTGAAGGTTTGTAGTAACTCTGTGTCAGCCATGTGCTCACTTTGTGTCACATGTGGTACTTCTCACAATATTTCACACTTTTTCATTATTAATATATCTGTTATGTTTGATCTGTGACCAGTGATCTTTACTATTACAACTGTTTTGGGATGCCACAAACCGCACCCATATAAGATGGCAAACTTAATGGAGAAATGTTGTATGTGTTCTGACTGCTCCATCAGCCGGCCGTGCCCCTATCTGTCTCTCTCGTCTTGGGCCTCCCCATTCCCTGAGACACAGCAATATTAAAGGTAGGCCAGTTAGTAACCACGCAGTGGCCTCCAAGTTCAAGTGAAATGAGGAGTCATACATCTCTCACTTTAAATCAAAAGCTAGACATGATTAAGCTTAGTGAAAGCTGAGATAGGACAAAAGGTGGGCCTCTTCCACCAAGCATTTAGCCAACTTGTGAATGCAAAGGAAAAGTTCCTGAGGGAAATTAAAAGTGCTATTCCAGTGAACACACGAATGATAAGAAAGCCAAACAGCCTCACTGCTGATACGGAGAAAGTTTTAGTGGTCTGGATAGAAGCTCAAACCAGCCACAACATTCCCTTAAGCCAGAGCCTAGTTCAGAGCAAGGCCCTAACTCTCTTCAATTCTGTAAAGGCTAAGAGAGGTGGGGAACCAGCAGAAGGAAAGTTTGAAGCTGTCAGAGGTTGGTTCATGAGGTTTAAGGAAAGAAGCCACCTCCATAGCAGAAAAGTGAAGCAGCAAGTGCTGATGGAGAAACCGCAGCAAGTTCCCCAGATCTAGCTGAGATCACTGATGAAGGTGGCTACACAAAACAGCAGATTTTCAAGATAGACAAAAGAGCCTTCCACTGGAAGAAGATGCCATCTAGGGCTTGTGTAGCTAGAGAGAAGTCGATGCCTGGCTTCAAAGCATCAAAGGACAGGCTGGCTCTGTTAGGGACTAATGCAGCTGGTGACTTTAAGTTGAAATCAGTGCTCATTTACCATTTTGAAAACCCTAGGGCCCTTAAGAATGATGCTAAATCTGTTCTGCCTGTGCTCTGTAACGGGAACAACAAAGCCAAGATGACAGCACATCTGTTTACAGCGTGGTTCAATGTATATTTTAAACCCACTGTTAAGACCTACTGCTCAGGAAAAAAAGATTCCTTTCAATTACTACTTAGTTCAGTGCTTCTTCTTGGTTGGCAAACAAGCAAACAAACAAGTAAAAACCAAAATATTACTGCTTATCGACAGTGTCCTTGGTCACCCAAGAGCCCTGGTGGAGATATACAAAGAGATTAAGGTTGTTTTTATGCCTGCTGACACAGCATCCACTCTGCAGCCCATGGATTCAGTAGTAATTTTGACTTTCAAGTCTTATTATTTAAGAAACACTTTTCTTTTTATTTTCTTTTTTCTTTTTTTCTGTGAGACAGGGTCTTGCTCTGCTACCCAGGCTGGACTGGCATGCAGTGGTGTGATCATAGCTAGTCGTGGCCTTGAACTCCTAGGCTCAGAAGATCCTCTTGCTTTAGCCTCCAAAGTAGCTAGGACTACTACACCTGGCTAATTTTTTTTTTTTTTTTTTGGTAGAGGTGGGTCTCATTATGTTGCCCAGGCAAGTCTCAAACTCCTGGCCTCAAGCAGTCCTCCTGCCTTGGCCTCTCAAAGTGCTGGGATTATAGGCGTGAGCCACCGTGCCCGGTGAGAAATACATTTCATAAGACTGTAACTGTCATTCCTTTGATGGATCTGAGCAAAGTACACTGAAAACCTTCTGGAAAGGATTCACCATTCTAGATGCCATTAAGAACATTCATGATTCATGGGAGGAGGTCAACATATCAACATTAGCAGGAGTTTGGAAGAAGTTGATTCCCACCCTCATGGCTGCCTTTGAGGGGTGCAAGACTCCCGTGGAGAAAGGAAGTAACTGCAGCTGTGGTGGAAACAGCAAGAGAACTGGAACTAGAAGTGGAGCCTGAAGATGGGACTGAATTGCTGCAACCTCGTGATAGAACTTGAATGGATGAGGAATTGCGTTTTATGGATGAGACGAAAAATCTGCTGGTGAAGATGCTGTGAACATTGAAATGACAACAAAAGGTTTAGAATATCACGTGCACTTAGTTGATAAGGCTGCACCAGGGTTTGAGAGGATTGACTCTAATTTCGAAAGAAGTTCTGTGGGTAAAATGCTAATCAGCAGCAGCACACGCTACAGAGAAATCTTTCGTAAAAGGTAGAGTCAACTGACACGGCAAACTTCTTGGTTGTCTTACTTTAAGAAATTGCCACAGCCTTCTTCAACTTCAGCAGCCCCCACCCTGCCTAGTCCTCGGCCATCAGCATCACGGCCAGACCCTCCAACTTGCTGAAGGCTCAGATGACTATTAGCATTTTTTAGTGATAATGTAATTTTAAATCAACAATATACATTGTTTTTTAGAAATAATGCTATTATTACACACTTGATAGACTATAGTATAGTGTAAACCCAACTTTTATATGTACTAGGAAACCAAAACATTCATGTGACTGACTTTATTGTGGCATCCACGTTATTGCAGTGGTCTGAAACGAAACCCACAATATCTCTGAGGTATGCCTGTACCTTACTACAGACATTGTAAATTGGTGTACAGCTTTTGGAAAGCAGCTTAGGAATATGTGTGAAGAATGTTAAGGTATTCATATTCTTTGATAGATTCTGCTTTGGGGACTCTGTCTTAAGGACATAATCCAATATGTGAAAAGAAAACGTTAAGCCTGCTAATGTTACAGTATTATTTATCATAGTGAATTTTTGATTTCAGTATCATATGATACATCTGCTCACTGCACTTTAAAATTGGGATGTAAAGATTCTACATCTACATGGAAAAATACTTTTATTACTATGTTAAGCAAACTATTTTAAAAGGGCCACAAAATTGTATGTACTATTGATTATAAGAATGTATAAAGTTTTCATACAGTTGCTAGGACATAGCTCATTTATCCCTAGGGTCTCTTTGACACTGTCACTCTGATACTACTTTTAAAAAAATCGTCAAGTCATGAGCAATACAGAGGACTTCTTCCTATGCCTGAATTTCACATCCCCAGTTGCCAACCTCTAATCTCGCGGTGGGGGTCAGGGATGGAAAGATAGTGAGGGGTGAGGTGGGGCTCAGAGACGCTCTAAGGTTTCACTTGTATCTTACGTGGGTTTCTTCTCCAATTCTTGAACTTATCTTTGCAGCTTCGGTAGGGAAGTGGGGAGGAGTATGTGGGCATCAGTGTGATCTCTTACTCTTGACTTCATCACTCTTAGGAACAGCCTCAGTGAAATTCCTTCCTAACAATGCCTTCAGTAATAAATATGCTATATTGATGTTCTGATAGCACTTCTTGATAATGATAACTTTGGGGAAAGAATAATAATTCTTTAGAAGCTAACCCAGCAGGCTGTAAACTACATCATTGCCTTTTAAAAAGTATAATAGCAATGCATCCTCATTGAAGCTTAAGCGTCCAGTAATTAATGAGGTATTAGACAAAGTGAAAGTCCCCAGAAATGGGAGGTGGGCTAGTGATGAGAAAGGGTCTGGTTGTTCGTGGTCTGTTGTGCACATTACTTGATGATAAAAACACGGATCCTTACTTTGGCTTACAGAAGCCGCACACTTCGGCAGAGTGCAACAAAATGTTCCCTGACCAGAATGACTGTGTCGGAAGGGTCTTGTTAAAATGTCCACCTTGGGAATAAAACTATGAAAAAACACACGTAGGGAAAAAAACACTGACTGTTGAATAAAAACAGTGGTTGTGTTTGAACGGTGGGGTTATAATCCGCCCCCTTTTCTATGTTCCCAAATTATCTGTAATGTGGTTATATTTCTTTTGTAATCAAAGTCCAGTTTTAAAAATATTAATGACTGCTGTCTGTGTGCCAGACATTGTGCTTAACGCCTGAGACACAGCAACGACCCAGACAGGCACAGTCGCTGCTCGCAGAACCTCAGTCCGGCGGGACAGGAAGATGATTTCACAAGTCGTCGTGACACCGTGTGATAAACTCACGACAGAGAGTTAGGGAGTGGTCGGGGGAGTAGTGCCTGACCCAGACTGGGGGCACCGGGGGTGGGAAAGTCTTCCTGGAGGAAGATACTTCTGAACGGGGCCCTGAGGGCTGTATAACTAAAGATCGGAGTGGGGAGTGTTCTAAGCAAAGGAAACCGCATTCGGCAAAGCTTGGAGGAACCGAAAGTTTGGTGAGACAGGAACGCAGATTGAGTATGAGAAGGGAGTGGCGAGAGATGAGGCTGGAGGGTGAAATAGGAGCCAGATGACGGAGGACCTGGCTTTCTTATTGTGGAATTTGGATTTTGTCCTAAAGGTAATGTAAAGCCATCGGAAGAATATTCATTTATTTGCTTACTTGCTTATTCATTTATTCTTCTATTATAAATACATATTCCTTGTAAAAACCTCTAGTAATACGGAAGCATGAAAAATGAAAAGTAAAAGTCTCCTTTTTCTCCTCACACCCTCCTAGTCCTAATCCCCAGAGGCGGCTCTTGCTAAGTGTTGCGTCTGCACCCTTCTGGAGGTTTCTGTGGAGTCTGTGCAAGCATGTATGTTCTGTG
>CAUYMX010129558.1:0-27432 GCA_963573855.1 Lepilemur septentrionalis | reverse complement strand
GGGCCCCCCCCCCCCCCCCCCCCGCTGACCAGCCCTTCCTTAAGAACTGAGCGAGAACTTCTTAATGTGGGCACACGAACCTCGGTAGTTACATGGAAGAGTTGTAGGAAGGATGGAGGGGAAAGTATTCTTAAGTTCATGACGTTCCTTCGCCTGGTGTCCCTTTTTTCTGATGCGTGTGTGTGTGCACGTGTCCCCCAATATCAGATATCTGTTCTTGTTTTCCAGGCAGTGTCTTTCCAGCTTCTCTTTGCAGTGCTGCTTCTCTCCAGTATTTCAGGAGGGTGAGCATTTGCTATTTACAAAATAAACCCATGGCCGTATCCGTCCTTTCTGCAGCCCATGGGATTTCCATCTTTGCTCCCATTTTATGGATGGGAAAATTGAGTCTTAGAGGAATTCAGTAAGTGATAGCTCTCTTCGGTGTGCTGAGTAACCGAGACTCGCACCCCCTCCCAGGCCAAACTCTCCTGCAACCCCTCCACAGACTCAGCTCTGTGCATCATCTGCCTTCGTAGGGGGTTAGGACCCTTCCTCGCGGCCTCCTCCCTCACAACGCCGCCATCATCGGATCGGATTCTCCACGGCTTGGCTTCTCTTTTGGTTCCGCTCTTCAGCATCCTGGGGACGCAGGGACAGAGGCTGCCGTCCTTTCTCTGAACTCTAAGGGGTTAAGGCCTGGGTCCCGCCCCTTTTCCCGCCCGGCTGGCGGGAGTATGAATAGCCTCGCTCCCACTCCGACTCGCAGTCGCTCAGGCTACTCCCCGCCCCGCCCCGTCATTGTCCCTGTGGGTCTCCTTTTCTTTTTCGTCCTAAGAGCTCTGAGAGCAGCTCCCTTCTCCCGGTGCCCCTTGTGGGTCTGACAAGCAGGATGGAGGGCTGCATGGGGGAGGAATCTTTTCAGATGTGGGAGCTCAATCGGCGCCTGGAGGCCTACCTGGCCCGGGTCAAGGCCCTAGAGGAGCAGAATGAGCTGCTCAGCGCGGAGCTCAGGGGGCACCGGGCAGAGTCTGGGGACACCTCCTGGCGGGCCCGTGCGGACGACGAGCTGGCCGCCCTGCGGGCCCTCGTTGACCAGCGCTGGCGGGAGAAACACGCGGCCGAGGTGGCGCGCGACAACCTGGCTGAAGAGCTGGAGGGCGTGGCGGGCAGATGCCAGCAGCTGCGGCTGGCCCGGGAGCGGACGGCAGAAGAAGCAGCCCGCAACCGGCGAGCCGTCGAGGCGGAGAAGTGCGCCCAGGCCTGGCTCAGCACCCAGGCAGCGGAGCTGGAGCGCGAGCTGGAGGCTCTGCGCGCGGCGCACGAGGAGGAGCGCGCCGGCCTGAACGCCCAGGCTGCCTGCGCCCCCCGCTGCCCTGCGCCGCCCCGCGGGCCCCCCGCGCCGGCCCCCGAGGTGGAGGAACTGGCGAGGCGGCTGGGCGAGGCGTGGCGCGGGGCAGTGCGCGGCTACCAGGAGCGCGTGGCACACATGGAGATGTCGCTGGGCCAGGCCCGTGAGCGGCTGGGCCATGCGGTGCAGGGCGCCCGTGAGGGCCGCCTGGAGCTGCAGCAGCTCCAGGCAGAGCGGGGCGGCCTCCAGGAGCGCAGGGCGGCGTTGGAACAGAGGTTGGAGGGCCGCTGGCAGGAGCGGCTACAGGCCACTGAAAAGTTCCAGGTGAGGACCTCGCAGACCTGGGGGAGACCAGGCTCCAGAAAGTCCCTGTGAGGCTTAGAGACCTTTTGGGAAGGGAGTGGGACAGGAGCCACTTCACAGAAAACCCACACCTGGTTTGGGCGCAGGCTGGTCTAGGCTAGGGTGAGAATGGTGGGGATTCGAAGGCCTCTCAAAGCACATCCCCTGGAAGGGCAGGCAGGCCCAGGTTGCTTTGCGGCAGCCCCCTCACGCTCTGGATGGCATTTTCCCCCACTGATGACCCCCTGGGCCCCTCCTTGGGCTCTGCTATCACTCAGAAGATGCCGGGCACTTCCCCCTCAGCCTGAGTCTGATGGTCCAGCTACTCAGAACCTCTAAGTTCCGAACAGCCCTCCTCATCCTGACAGGACAGCTGGGGGCCCTGAATGGGTGGCCACCAGCCCCTCTCCCATGTCATGGCTTCTCAGCTCCCTAGAGCACATTCCAGAGCCCTGGGACAGCTGCTCCCCCTCACACAGCACAGATGTGACCAGCAGCTGAGAAAACAGCCTCTTGCTGGGCCAGAGGATCCATGGCCACCTCCCCAAGCCTCTTCTTAGAGGAGGATTCCAGAACATGTGGGAAGTGGAGGGGCGGGAGCCCAGCGTGAGGCACAGAAGACTGTGCTGGGAGATGGGAGCAAGGGCCTGGGGCTGCTTGCTTCCAGTCCTGCCGGCTCCAGGCCTCTTGATTAATCGTTTTTCCTTCTGCTTCCACTTTCCCCTATCCTCTCTGTAACTCGTCTCCTCTCCTCCCTCACCTCCCCCTCCTGTGGGAGCTGAGTTCTGAACAACATGTGCTACCATTTAATCAGCATCCTCAGAGGAGGAGCAGGCCGTGGGAGAGGACCGAGAGGGGGCTCTCTGGGCAGGGGGCGGGGTGGGAGAGGCAGGGGTCTGCACTACAGAGAAGTCAGTCAGGGGGCAGAAGACGCTGCCATGGCAGCCAAGCAGGATGTACTTAGTTAGCAGGAGGGACCCCACCCCCTTCACTGACTGCCTCTGGCCTGCTCTGCAGCTGGCGGTGGAGGCCTTGGAGCAGGAGAAACAGGGCCTGCAGAGCCAGATCGCCCAGGTTCTGGAAGGTCGGCAGCAGCTGGCACACCTCAAGATGTCCCTCAGCCTGGAGGTGGCCACGTACAGGTAGGGGTTGACCCTGACCCCCCCAAGCACACAGATGCACACACGTGCTGGGGCAGACCACTCAGTGGAAGGGGCCCTGAGACATGGGTGCTGGCAGCTCTGTGACTCTAGGCTGGTCAGTTCCATGGACCAGGACATGTCCCACCTTAGCCCACTTGCTCCCTCATGGGTTCAGGACCTATGTCCCCCTAAAAGAGGTGATACTGCCTAGTAGGATGGCCTCTGGAGAGGGGCTGGGCATGTGCGGGGCATCTGCATCCAGACCCTTCACCCAAGGGGCCGAGTGTGTTCACACAGGGGGTGCCATCCCTCAGTAGCCTCAGAGAGGAGGCATTGCAGATGCCGGCTGGCTGCACTGACTTGCCACCTGACCTGGGCCTCAGCCTTGTCTAGGGCTGAGAGCTGGGCTGAGAGACTTCCAGGGCCTCTTCCAGCCTGAATGCCATGGGGCCTGACTCCTCACAAGCCCTAGTGCCCGTGGCCTGCCCTGCCCCTCATTGACCACGCTTCCTGTTGTGTTAAGAAAGGTTGAGACCAGAGGAGGAGGGGCTGCTTCTCACTGGCTGTGCGGCCTAGAGCAAAGCCCACGGTCTCTTCTGGGAAACTGGCTAGGGTGGCTGATGGAGCCCCGGGAAGGGGCTTTGTGACTTGTGAAGGGCTGCATACACCAAGCCCACAGGGAAGGGGCCAGGGCTGGACAAGCGATTGGGATAGTGCACCCCTCCCCCTAGAATCTGTTGGCAAAAAAAGCAGGGGCCCTGGCACAGGCCCAGGATGTGACGGGAGGCAGGGTCTGGAGAAGAAAGGCCAGGGAGGATCTAGGGAGGATTTGAAAGACAGGGCTCCACCTCCACAGAAGACAGAGCTCAGAGGGAATGATGCTGCCCTGGGAAGGACGGAGGTGAGACTACACAAGTACCAACCAGGTCACAGAGAAGAGCAGAGAGTAGACGTGCAGTGTAACTTGTTGGATTCATTGGTTCCCTCCACCCCCAAATTGGCTCCTAGTGGCACTGAGGCAGGACCCTGGACACAAAGACACCCCTGCCCTAAGGAGCTTGGGATCCAGAGGGCTTACAGATCCCAAGATGAGGGCCGTGACCCCCAGTGAAACCACTGAGCTGAGGGGTCTTACAGGCCCCGAGGAATTTAACCGCTGGCTTTTGAGGCATGAAAAGGATTTGGAGAGAGGGAGCTGAATTCATTTGCTTTTGTCTGTCACTAGCTCTGGGGGCCCCAGGGGAGGAGGGAGCCCATCCCATGGGAACGGCCTGAGAATTCCCACTTCCCCAGAAGCCCCCCTTCTCAGACCCTCCAGATGGCGGCGTGGACAATGGCGGCAATTAGCATGAGAATTGGTCCCCCACACTGAGGATGAGGTCATTGGCCTGGGGTGGAGGAGGAGACCAGCCGAACTGATAGTGTGGGTGTGGCCTGTGGCTGCATCCGACTGTGTGGGAATCTGCTTGTGTGTCTGTGAGCTCCACTGTGTGTCCCAAATATGTGTGTGACTCTGTGTGACCAAGTGTGGGATGCCTGTGGGTATGTGACCATGTGATTTCACGCCGCGTGTGGCTTTTGTGTGCTAGTGGTCAAATGAAGAGGAAGCCTGCAGTGCCAGGGATGGTGCCAGTCCAGCCGGGTTGTCCCCAGCTTGCTCACTGCCTGTAGGCCTCAGGGCAGAGGACTGACCCAGCTTCTCCTCTCTCATCTCTAGGACCCTTCTGGAGGCTGAGAACTCCCGGCTGCAGACACCTGGCGGTGTTTCCAAGGCTTCCCTCAGCTTCCAGGGTAAGAAGAAGGATCAGGATCCCCTTGAAACTACCCTTCTTTGTTCTTCATACCCAGATCTACCTTTCCTGAGAGGTACCAACCTAAGTCTTAACTTCTTGGCCCCCAGCATTAGTGCACATACTCTTAGCCCAACCAGTGGGAGCCAGGGACAGAGCCTGTGGGCATTCTTGCCAGAAATGGTGGCTGCTCTGTGGCTCCCCTCACTGCCAGTGACATACTGACACTGCTTCTTGCCCCTCTGCCTTTCCAGACCCCAAGCTGGAGCTGCAATTCCCTGGGACCCCAGAGGGCCGGCGTCTTGGACCTTTGCTCCCTGTTCTGAGCCCAACTTCCCTCCCCTCACCCTTGCCTGCTACCCTTGAGACACCTGTGCCAACCTTTCTGAAGAGCCAGGAATTCCTCCAGGCCCGTACCCCTACGTTGGCCAGCACCCCCATCCCACCCACACCACAGGCTCCCTGTCCTGCTACAGATGCAGAGATCAGAGCCCAGGATGCTCCTCTCTCCCTGCTCCAGCCACAGGGTGGGAAGCAACAGGCTCCAGAGCCCCTGTGGGCTGAAGCCAAGGTGGCCATTCCTGCCAGTGTCCTGCCAGGACCTGAGGAGCCTGGGGGCAAACAACAAGAGGTCAGTACAGGCCAGTCCCCAAAGGATCAGGCCTCCTTGGCTCCACCCCTCAGCCTTGACGACTCCAGTTTAGAGGCTAAAGATGGAGAACCCAGAGGGTCTAGAGTATCCAGCATGTTCCAGGAGGAAGGTGAAGGGCAAATCTTGGGGCTGGTAGAGAAAGAAACAGCCATAGAGGGCAAAGTGGTAAACAGCCTGCAGCAGGAAATATGGCGAGAAGAAGGGGATTTGGACATGAAGGAAACCCAAGACTCTCAGGTTCCTTTGGAAAAAGAAACCCCAAAGTCACTGGCAGAGGAGATTCAAGAGCCACTGATGTCTCTGGAAAACCAGAGCCATGAGACACTAGAGAAGGAGAATCAAGAATCTCTGAGGTCTTTAGAAGAAAACTTAGAAACACTGAAAAGTTTAGACAAGGAAAATCAGGAGCTAATCAAGTCTTTAGAAGAAAAGGATGTAGAGGTAGTGAAACCTCTAGAAAAAGAGGCTCTAGAACTGCTTAAGCCAATAGGAAAAGAGGACATACAGACACTGAAATCCCCAGAAAAGGAGAATCAAGAACTAATAAGGTCTCTTGAAGGTAATACAGAGACATTTTTATCTCCAGGAAAAGAAAATCAAGAATTAGTAAGTTCTCTAGAAAAGAACTTACAGTCATTGACAGCTCTAGAAAAGGAGAATCAAGAGCCACTGAGATCCCAAGAAGTAGAGGACCAGGAGACATTGAGACCTTTAAGGAGAGAGAATCAGGAATCCCTGAGGTCTTTTGAAGATGAGAACCAAGAGACCTTTAGACCTCTAGAAAAAGAGAACCAAGAGCCCCTGAGTTCTCTAGGAGAAGAGGACCAGAAGATAGTGAGACCTCTAGAAAAAGAAAATCAGGAGTCACTGAGGTCTCTAGAAGAAGAGGACCAAGAGACATTGAGATCTCTTGAAAAAGAAACTCAACAGTCACTGAGATCTCTAGGGGAAGAAGACCAGATGACATTAAGACCTCCAGAAAAAGTGGATCCAGAGCTACTGAAGTCTCTTGGAAAAGACCGGGAGATAACCAGACCTCTTGAAAAAGAGAATCAAGAGTTATTAGAGTCACTAAAAGAAGAGAGTGTAGAGGCAGTGAGATCTCTAGAAACAGAGAACCTAGAATCACAGAAGTCCACAGAAGAGAACCCAGAAACATTGAAATCTCTAGAAACTCAAGAGCCACTGTGGTCTCTAGAAGAAATGAATCAGGGGACAATGAAACCTATAGAAAATGATACTCAAGAACCACTAGGGACTGTGGAAGAGAACCAAGATACAATGAGACTCCTAGAAAAGGAGAATCAAGAACCACTGAGATCTCTTGGAGCACAGGACCTAGAGAATTTGAGATCTCCAGAAGAGGTAGACAAGGAAAGTCAAAGGAATCTGCAAGAGGAAGAGAACCTGGGGAAGGGAGAGAATCAAGAGTCACCGAGGTCTCTGGAAGAGGAGGGACAGGAGCTGCCACAGTCTGCAGATCAGCAGAGGTGGGAAGATACGGTGCTGAGAGACCAAGAACTGAGTCAGGAAAGTCCCCCCGGGACGACTGGAGTGGAAAATGAAGATGAGGCAGAGCTAGACCTGAGGGTGCAGGGTGGCTTCTCTGGGAAGGAGGAGGCAGCAGAGCAGAGAGAGCTACAGCTGAATGCCACAGGGGAAGCCTGGAGCCCAGGTGAGGGGCACCCAGGGAGCCCTGAGCCCAAAGAGCAGAGGGACCCAGCTGCGGGAGCCAGTGGGAAGGGAGGTGCTGAGGGTCTGCAGGACCCTGAAGGGCAACCAGAGCAAGGGGGGGCCCCAGGCCTCCAAGCACCCCAGGCAATGCCAGAGGTGACAGAATCCCTGTTGGAAGATGAGGATGCGGTCCCAGGAGGTGACCAAGCCTCCCCAGAGGTCACCTTGGGGTCAGAGCCAGCCATGGGTGAGTCTGCTGTGGGAGCTGAGCAGGAACCGAAGCAGGAGGTGCTAGGGCCAGAGGACCCAGGCCACCTGGCCAGGAAGGAGGAGATGGAGCCACCCCCAGGACAGAAAAGTTTGGAGGCAAAGAGGGTTCAGGGATTGGAAGGCCCTGGAAAGGACCTAGAGGAGGCAGATGCTCTGGAGGCTGAGCTCTCCAAACTGCCCAGGAAGAGCAGAGACCCCCTGGAACCTCCCAAGGGCTGGGAGCAGTCAGAGCTTGAGCCTCCCTGGGGAGGAGAAGAGGTGTTCCTTGCTGAGATCTCAGGCCACAGTCAAAGTGATGCCCCTCAGCCTAGGCCCCTGGGGCCAGAGGAAGCTGAGGAGGACATACAACCAGTGCTGGGTCCCCCTAGCCCAAGGCCCACTGAACCCTGCTCACCCACCCCTATCCTGGAAGATGCTCCTGGGCCCAACCCCCAGGCTGAGGGGAGCCAGGAGGTTAACTGGCGGCTGGAGGACAGGGCTGAGGCCCTGGGAGAAGTGGAGGGTGAGCAGGAGGAGTTAGGCTCTGGGGAGATCTCTGAGGGCCTCCAGGAGGAGGAGGAGGAAGAGAGCAAAGAAGAGAGTGAGGCTGATGAGCTTGGGGAAACCCTTCCCGACTCCACTCCCCTGGGCCTGTACCTCAGGTCCCCAACTTCCTCCCAGTGGGACCCGGCTAGAGAGCAGAGGCCCTCCCCTCAAGGGGAGACCAGAGAGGAAGGCTGGGATCCTGTTGTCCTGGCTTCTGGGGGCCTTGGGGCCCAACCCTCAGAAGAGGAGGAAGAGGAAGATGGGGAGGAGTGTGGCCATGATTCTGACCTGTCGGAGGAATTTGAGGACCTGGGGACTGAGGCTTCTCTTCTTCCTGGTGTCCCAGGGGAGGTGGTAGAACCTCTGGGCCAGGTGCCCCAGCTGGTACTGGAGCCTGCTGCCTGGGATCGGGATGGGGAGTCTGATGGGTTTGCGGATGAGGAAGAGAGTGGGGAGGAGGCAGAGGAAGAGGAGGGGAGGGAGCCAGGGGCTGGGCGGTGGGGGCCAGGGTCCTCTGTTGGCAGTATCCAGGCCCTGAGTAGCTCTCAGACAGGGGACCTCCAGGAGTCTGAGACCACGGCTGTCAGTGTCCCCTGGGATGATGGCTTGAGGGGTGTGGTGGCTGGTGCCTCTGTGGCTACCCGGGAGACTGAGTCCCAGGACAGCGCTGAGCCTTCTGGCTCAGAGGAAGAGTCTGACCCTGTTCCCTTAGAGACGGAGGACCAAGACCCTGGCCTTCTGGAGACCCCCAGTGGGATGGAGGACATGGGACCAGGGACAGGGGACACCCGTGGTGTTAATGGCCAGGGCCCCAACTTGGAGGAGGAGTCAGAACACATGAATGGTGGGGTGATGAATGGGCTGGAGCAGTCTGAGGGAGTAGGGCAGGGGAAACTGGGGGCTCCTGAGAGGGACCGAGGGAGCCCTTTACAGGAGGAGGAAGGGGGTGCCCTGAAGACCCCTTGGGCAGGGGCTCCTCTTCATCTGGGCCCAGGCCAGTTCCTGAAGTTCACCCAGAGGGAAGGAGATCAAGATTCCTGGTCCTCAGGGGAAGACTAGAGAAGAGGCCCGCCTCTGCAGCCCCTCTCTGCTCAGGGCAGCACCCTTAACTTATGATCTTTTGACGTGTGGTTTCTTCCGAGAGGCTTGGCTGGCTAAGGTGACACGGGGTGTGGCAAAGGAGCCAGTTCCCAGAATGGGGGCTCTAAGAATAAAAACCTCACACCCTGCAAAGGGGCCTCCCTCCTGCACCATCTCATAGGCTTAAGTCAGCTGAGTAGGTGTAGCACTGGCCCCTTCCTCTGCATGGGCCGGGAAAGGCCTGGGGCCCTGTGGCTCCTCCGAAGGGAGGGGGCTGTGGTGGTCCTTGTTCCCAGGCTTACCAGCCCTGCTCCCTCTCACCCCAGCGGCACCACCCTCACAAGATGTCTGGCCCGTAGCTAATGCAGGTGAGGGTGCTGCTACGTCCTGACCCCCCATCCCTGCCATGCTCTGGCCCTGCCTGGCTCACCCCTGCCTGAATAAAGTAACGCCTGTGCCTGCAAAGTCTGGACTCTTCCTTCTCCCACTGGGGAGCAGACAGTGGGGAGACAGTAAGGGAAGAAGGAGGGGCTAGTGCTGGGGAGGGGCTGCCTCCCGAGGAGGGGAGGGCCTGGGGAGGCCTCCTGGGGAACGCAGGCAGACAGACTCAGGCCCGGGGAGGGCCGGGGGCTGCTGCTTTGCTGGGGGAGGCCAGTCTAGGGTGATCTCAGCATCCGCAGAAGCTGGGCCCGTCATCATCTCTGCCCACAGCACTGATTACAGGGATTAGGCCTCGGGCCGCCCCCACCCTTGCATGTCCTTGCCACTAGCCCCTCAGTGCCGCCAGCATAATAAGCCCCCTTGTCCCCAAACCCAAACAGTTGTCTGGCCTGTGATGTCTGCTCTGACTGGCTGGGTCAGAGCCGGGTGAGGGAAGAGGGAAGCTGGTTCTGCCTCAGTCTGGCAGTGTGGCCTCAGGTGAGCATTTATCGTCTCTGAGCCTCAGACTCAGCCACGCGATGGGGGAGGCTGGGCCAGACTTGGGCATCTCCCCGGGGCAGGGAGGCTGGGGGAAGCTGGAGAACCACAGCTTAGATCTTCAGTAGGACTTCCCTCACAGGATGAGACAGGAGACATAGAAGAAAGGAAAGTGGAAGGGAGAGGGGTGGGCAGGGTGGGCGAAGCTGTGGGGTGAAAGCTATGGGTGTGTTGTCGACAGGGCTGTGCTGCCAGCAGGTGAGCCTGAGGGCCCACCAGCCACCGCCCAGGAGTTCTCCGGGTCCCTGTGGAAGGCAAGGAGGGGACCGGGGAATCCTGGGCTAGGCCGGGCCTGAAGGCCTTGAAGTCAGGATACCCAAATAGAAGCCACTCCTCTGATCAGCTCTGCAGGAAAGGAAGATCTAGCCACACCTCTGAACATCTCGAGTCACGGTGGGATAGGGGCTGCCAAACAAATGTTCCGTATTTGGAGACAGTCCCAAGTTCAGGAGCAGGCACTTCCGCTCCTTGGGCTCAAGGCCAAGGGCTGGGGAAAGATGAGAGGATGAAGTCCCAGTTCCTCTGGCCCCTACTCCTGTCCTCTGACCAAGGAGGGGTGAACAGGGGGCCTCCCGGACAGACTCTCACTGTCTGTCAGCTCATGCCTCTTTCCTTCCCGGTGTATAGTCTCCACCTTGGGCACCCAGACCCCATTTCTCTCTCTCTCTCTTTCTCTCTCTCTGTCTCTCTCTGTCTCTCTCTCTCTCTCTCTCTCACACACACACACACACACACCCTTCAGGGTCCAAGATCCTGCCCCTACCCCACCCTCCTGGCAGCCCAAGTCTCCGCCGTGTCTTTTCTGTACCCACTGCTAACAAGGCCCCATCTGATCCTGCCGGGCTGCCAGGCCTGGGGCTAGTACATTGACATCCAGGCAGGAAGGCCCACTCCCTGCCCCTCTAACAGGACAGAGGTGCCCTGTGCTTGGTCTCCCCAGGCCCTTGGGCAGCCCCACTTGGGTGAGGGCCGAGAACAGAGGCCGAGCCAAGCAGTCCCTCCCTGTGCCTGGTGCCCATCCTGCTCCCCACCCAGGGCCTCTGGTCCCCTATAGAGTTACCCGAACAGGCCATTGCTGCCAACAATCCCAAACAGGGGGAAGGATATAAGTTAGAAATGAGGACTTTCCTAAAGGGGGTGTGTAGTGGGAGCCATGTTCTCTTTGGAAGTGATAGCCTATCAATGCAGCAAGACAAATGAGGGTTGGACAGTAAGAGGGACATTCCTGGTGGTGGTAACAGGAGTGATCGTCATTTTTCTTTTTTTTTCTTTTTAAATTTTACTTAAAAAATTTGTTTTTAGAGACAGGGTCTTACTCTGTTGCCCAGGCTGGAGTGCAGTGGCATCATCATAGCTTACTGTTACCTCAAACTCCTGGGCTCAAGTGATCCTCCCGCCTCAGCCTCCTGGAACTACAGGCTCACCTGGAACTACCATGCTCAGCTAATTTTTTATTTCATTATGTATTTATTTAGTTTGTTTTGTTTATTTAGAAGTGGGGTGGGGTGAGCAGTCATGGCTAAATTAAAAGCTGGCAAGTATCTACCAAAGCAGAGACGCTTTTTAGGGGACACAAGAAAAACCAGTAAGTCAGCATTTTGGTCTCATTAGGGAACTCCATATGTTGAGAAGTGAAGACCATTTTGCTATAATTCATGCTGCAAAATGCAGTAGCCACACAGTATTTCCAAAAGGATTCCAAAAACTGCAGTGCAAAAGAAATCTAAGAAAATAAATAATCACAAAAACCACCAACATTTTCCAAGGAAATGCATTCAAAACCAGTGGCTTTTACAAAAGACATAAATTTGTTTTAAATGAAAAAAAAATTCTCTATATGAAATACCAAAGACTCATTCCACAGGTAACTTATACTGCATTAATGATTCAATTAACAGTGTATAAACAAGGGCCAGAGTTCTTTTTGTAAAGTAGGTCTGAAAGATCGTATAAATACTGATGGGGGGAGTGTTTTATGCCCCAACTCCAATATTCCAGCTCTGTGTCCTGTCCTGTTATTATAATTTATAAAAACCTTGACAATGTACTGATTGAAGTTTTCATAACTTCAGTGACGTGTTAGAGGACAATGCATCTTGGTTTGAAGAATTTGTTGCATCTGAAGGCCGGAACAGTACTCGCCCACGATGATTAAATACATAAAAGGATGGGTGATTCCTCAATGTATCAAATGTCTTATTTTTCAGTTCTGAAGTGGCATCCATGTCTTTAAACTCCCCTGTAATATGAACTATACCGTAACAGGTAACTGCAAAGGCCAGAAGTGTCTGAAGAACAGTATCTATTGGCAGTGATTCATCTTCCTTTTCTGTTAATCGCATATAAGAACGATGCTGAGCAGCAGAAAAAGCGGCGTGGGCTAGGGCAAAGAGGCCGATGCCCACCAGCCCCTTCCATAGCGACGGCGCCATGATTCCGAAGGAGCTGCAGCCAGACAAAAGAAGCGAAGGGCAGTAGAGCTGTTCCTTCTTCCACCCGCGGGTGTCCGCCTAATTTTTTAATATTTTGTAGAAATGGGGGTCTTGCAATCTTGCTCAGGCTGGTCTCGAACTCTTGGGCTGAAGTGATCCTCCTGTCTTGGTGATCATCACTTTTCAACAGCTATTTACTGAGCATCTACTATGTTCCATGTACTGTGAAGGCTCTAGGAATGCAGAGATAAATAACAACATGGTTCCATGCTTAGGAAGCTTTACCTACTCATTGAACAAGGGCTTCTGAGTGGAAATCACATTTTAAAACAGAGAAGCCCTAGGTTATAAGAGCATAGAACAGGGAACCTCATCCGGCTTGGGCTAGGAGAGTATGGGAGGGGGTGCTCAGAGAAAGGGGCCCTGAGAATCTGAAGGATGAGCAGGAGCAGCCAGTGGGGGAAGGAAGAGGAAGGGGAGGGGGAGGAAAAGGGTTCTAGTCAGAGGGAACAGCATGTGCAGAGCCCTGAGGCAAGCAGAGAGAGCCCAGGCAGTTGAGGGAAGGAAGGGAAGGTGGAGAAGGAGGGAGGAGAAAGTTCAAAATGAGGCTGAAGAGAGTCAGGAGTTGGGGCAGAGACCTTGCAAGATAGCCAGGAAGTGTGGACTTCTTCCTAAGAGATATGCAGCCTCCAGGGGTTTTAAGTGGAGATGATGTGACCAGGTTTGCATCGTAAGAGTCAAACTGCGAGAGGAGGGCTGCTTTGTGAGATGGGTCAGAGCCCACAGGAGTGGCCCAGGGAGGCTGCTGCAGTGGTCCAGGCAGGGCTGTGGCACAGTGGGGGTGGAGGAGATATGTAAGGGAAGCAGAATCACAAGACTGGGTGATCCGCTGTAGGGGGTGGCGGGGGATATGCCTGCAGAGGTTCCCAGGCTTTTGACCTGAGCAGCTGAGAGGTAGAGGTTCCATTTTCTGAGCTCAAGACTCCAGCAGGAAATTGTAACCTCCAAGAGGTGGTGCCCTGGGGGTGGGTGGACATGTGGCCCTGGAGCTCAGGAGAGAGGACAGGTTGGAGACAAGAATTAGGGAGTCGTTGGCCTAGGGATTCCCCCTGGGAGAGCACATATTAATAGAATGAAGAGAGCTCAGCTCTGAACAGAGAAAGGACCCTGGAAAGGAGCTAGAGAAGGCCAAAGAGTAGGAGGAAAGCCAGGGCAACCAGAGGCTCAGAATACCCTGTCACTGTAGAAAGTTCTGGGAAAGCAAGGCCTTTGTCCTGTTCATCACCTAGAACCTAGCACAGTGCCTGTGCCCAATGGATGCTCAATAAACATGTACTGAACAAATGAACAAATGAATGAATGAACGAATGAATGACAGAACACACTTCTGAGGGTGGAGTCCCGGGGGAGGGCATGGGGAGGGAGCAAGAGGGACAGCACCCACGACACGCACACGCACACACACACATAGCACAAGGACAAGTGGGAGGTTATTCTGGGGCCTCCTCTGGGTAAATATAGCCTCTGAATGGGGTGAGGCGGGGTGGGGGGCCGGAGGTGGCTTCCTCGGTTTGTTTGGGGCACTTCCTTATAAGGCTGCACAGGCTGCAGGCGCCTCTGAGGGTGAGGTCAGGGGCTGAGTGCTCCATTCAGCCCAGCCTGTTGCTGTTCCCCTTGTTGCTGCTGCCACCGCCACCAGAGTCTCAGAGGAAATCACAGGCCTAGGCTTTGAGCTCCAGCCAAGGGAGCTCAGAGTGTGGCCTCGGAAAGGAAAGGGCTCCTTCAGCCACCGCCATTGTGTCTGTGTGGGAGCCCAGCCCTGCGCTGGGGAGAAGGTCCTCTCAGAAGGTGATGCTGGACAGCTCGCTCCGCCATGGGGCCTTGGTGGGACTGGATCATTCCCAGAGGCGCCATATAGCTAAGACATCCTGTAGTCTAACCTTTATCCCTCCCACTGCAGGGTCTGCCCCTCTTGCTCTGGCTTCTGGAGATCAAAGAATCAGAGTTCATTTATTGCCTCCAAAGAAAGGCCGTAGTCCCTCTTAGTTCCCCTCAGCCCCCCTTCTCAGCCCCTCCTTGGGGAGCCAGCTATTGCCACTTGACCCTGTGGTATCACAGCTGCTGTCAGCAATGCCATCCTTGGCAGGCAGGGAGGGAGGAATGTGATTTAATTTCAGCTGGAATGTACCCTCTGGGCTGCCCATAGAAGGAGGAGGGAATGGAAACCAAGCCCACCTAAGCCTAGGAAACCCAAGAGGACTCTAGGTTGGGAACGGGCCCCTGGTCCTTACTGGACACTCCCACCCTCTGACAGGGGAGGGCTAAGTTCCAGGCCATCCAGGTCGTGCAGCAGGATGGGTGGAAGTTAGACTTGAGGGTCTTCTGGGAGGTGGGAAAACGGAAAGCTGCTCGTGCATACAGCTTGAGTGGATGTTGAAAGGACCCAGGCACCCTGTTCTTGGGTCCACAGGCCAACTTAGAAATAGGAGAATCTCAAGGGCCAGAATCAGGGGAGGCGCTGCTTGGCTCAGGGGCAGGGAGAGGGACAGAATGGCCTCAGGTAAGGCCCACGCAGAGGAAATCATGGCCCTATTTCCTCTCTCATGGCTCTGAGATTCCCCACCCCCTTCCTGCTTCCTTCCAACCCAGGGCCCCCTTTCCCCTCTCCCTCCTCTTTGGAACACAGCATCCCCACACCCAGATCGGGCTTGTCTCTTCTCTGACATTTAAGAATAACGGGCCTGCCTCTTGCTCTCTAACCCCTTGCCCAAGCCCCACTCCAGGGGGGCTCCAAGGGGCTCCAAGGGGGATGTCCACCCTGTAATCCAACTCCCACTCTTGATGCTTTAGCTCAAAGGGATGGACCCCAGGTCCGAGAGACCCAGGTCCTGGAATCTTCTTCCTTCCCATCAGCCTTCTCTTCCAGCCACAAACTCCCCTCCCCCAGTCCCATTCATTCTCCCCACCCCCATGACTCAGCTGTGGCTCCAGAAATAAACCGAGGCAGGTGCCAGGAGGCCTCTGTCGAGGAACCCCCTCCCAGCAGCTGTGGGCTCAGCTGCTTACAAGCCAGGGCCTCAGAGCCCCAGAAAGGGGGACTGGAGACTTGGGGGTGGGGAGATGCCCAGCTGGCTCTGACCCCCTCCTGGGTCCTCCCAACTCCATCCTCCCCACTAAGGAGAAACACTTGCCCCTCAGGGACCCAACTCTCCTTCCCTGTCTCCCCCTTTTCACCTCTCCTCTGACTTCCATCTACTTTCCTCCATCCTCCCTGGCCCCTTCCCAATTCCTAAATCCCTTAGTCTCTCCAGAATTCCTTCCTTTTCTATTCACTTCATTTGCCAGGAAATTATGTCAGAGAGAACTTCAGCTCACTTTGATGGGAAAACTGAGGCACAGAGAGATGTCCCTTGCCTAGGAGCCCCTAGAAGCCACTTGGGGTCCACAGAACACAGGCCAGGGGGTGTGGGCTGTCCCCCTTAAATACTCCAATCTGAAATGGTCAACAGCCTTCTCTCTGTTGACAAGCCATCTAAATACTAAGGAAGAACCACTGGGGAATAAACACAGAAGCCACAAGATCCACCTACACAGACAATTAACTGGAGTCTAGAGTCCCTCGGTGGGGGGAATTTCCTCACATCCTTCTTCCTTCTCGCCTGTGTTCTTTTCTCTCCTCTCCTTCCCAAGCCCTTCCTCATGCTCTGCACCTGCATCTTTCAGTTCTCCCTTCCCAGGGGGAAGTAGGCTGCATTGCAGCAGGCAGAGTGGAAGTCAGATCTCAGGAACGACCTCCAGTCTGGGGAATGGAGGAACTCTTGCACAGCTGGGAGAGTTAGCACCTGGGTCCTCAATCCAGGCAGAGATCTGCCTGCAGTCCCTGGGGAAAGTCCTCCCACCCACCCACAGGGGTCTGACAGGCTGAGCATTTTTGGAAGTCTTTAGGAGCTGCTGTGTCACAGCAGGCAGCCAGGACAATGGGGCCCTTTCTCTCCCTATGTGAGAGACAGGCCCACGGACAGGGCCTCCAGGCTGACAAAAGCCCCAGTGAGGACAAGGCAGTGCAGTGGGAGTTGAGGGTGTGGGGGAGGAATGGGGAGGTAGGTGTGGGCCAGAGCAGCCTAGGAGGAAGCTGGGGACCCTGGCAGATGAGGGATCTCTGGAAGGTCCTGTCACCAGGCTCCCAGGCCCCTCAGCAATGCCCAAGCCCCTAACTGTCACCCAGACTGAGTCTCCTATCTCCATACATACTCTGACCCCCTTCATCCTCAGGGAACAGGAAACCCTGCATGGGGACCCCACTTTAGACATGTGGGAAAGAGGCTGAGAGCTTAACCGTGCATCCAGGGGCTTGGCAGGGGAGTTACACTGTCAGATCTGTGCTGTGCCCTGGAGGCAAAGGCAGACACAGGTGTGGCCCCTGAGCCATCTCCCCAAAGACACTACATGAAGGGCTAATTTCTCTTGCCCAGGGCCAAGATGGGCCACACACACGCGCGCGTGCACACGAACACACGCACATACATGGCCAGGGCTTAGATTCTGTGCAGGGTGCTTAGTCATCCCTGGACCAGCTCCCTCTTCCCCAGGAAGCCCAACAAAGCCAGGAGAATGCTTCCGTTTCCGGCCCTGCCAAAGCAACCCAGCAGGTGTCGGGGAGGGGTTAGGATTCTACTTCCAGCCCTCTGTCTACCTCTGGAGTTTTCCTCATCCACAGACCAGAGAAGATGAAGGACCCCAGCTCCTGCCTACTGCTGTGAGGGAGAATCAGCGAGAAAGCCTTGATGGGAAACCAAAGTCCATCACTAGCTCACCACTGTGGTCTCTCTGGGAAATCCAACATGCTATCTAAACTCCATCTCTGTGAGGATGTGTTTCTCAGGGAACCTCCCTTAAGAACCCAAGGACAAAAAAAATAATAATAAATAAATAAAATAAAATATAAAAAGGAACCCAAAAACAGACACTGCCCATCCCCAACCTTCTCCTCTTCATGCAGTACCTTCAGAGGCCCACCTTGGTCTTCAACCACTCACAATGCCAGCTAAATGTCCTGAAATCCCTAAAAATGCATCGATTGGGCAATCCATAGTAATATTGGGTAAAGTGAGGGTCTACTCTGGCCCCGGAATCACCCTCTTCTCTGTAGCTCCTTAAGAAGCAGCCCCCACTCTCCAGCCATGCTGGGCTGGGCAGAAGGCGGGGCAGGGGGGCAGGTGAGCCCTGGGTGAGGAAGGAACGTGGCGGTAGGTGGGTCAGCACTGATGTATCAGAGAGCAGCTGGTTGTGGGTTTAGATATAGGGTGGGGAAGGCCCAGGAGCTGGGCAGGGATGACCACCAGCTTCCCCCAACACAAACCTGTCTTAAACCTGTCTCTGTCTCTCCGGCTTTGCTCTCTCTGGGTCCTTCCACATCTCTCTTAGCCTTTTGCTCCCTGGATCTGTCTCCCCGCCCTTCCTTCGGAAAAGGAATCGCCCCTGTGGGTGAATGTGGTGTGACTGAGTGTGCACAAGCGGGAGCGTGTACACACGACAGTGTGCACGTGTGTGCGCATATGTGGACTGCGTGTGGCTACCCATTGGGATCTGCTGCAGTAAGATTCAACCCCATCCTGAGGACAGACACATCCTGTCGCACACTTTACCCAGAGGCACAATTCTGCCCACTGTGATGAGGCCCACAGAAAGCCCCCCTCCACACACACACACACACACACACACACACACACACACTAGTTATTCTCTCTCGTTCTCGAGTGACCTCACCATTTCAACCTCCGCTGACTCACAGCCCCCAGGGCCAGCTCAGCCAAGCCGGAAGTCTCACTCTCCCCTCCGCAGCCAACTGCCCCCCTCCCCCGCCCGGAACGCCTCAGAAAGGAAGACAGGCTGCGGCGCCCCCTGGCGGGATCCGGGGACTCCTCACGCTCCCAACGCCCGCCTCCGCTCGCGCACGCGCACACGGCA
The DNA here is from genome assembly GCA_963573855.1 of Lepilemur septentrionalis. NCBI lineage: Eukaryota > Metazoa > Chordata > Mammalia > Primates > Lepilemuridae > Lepilemur > Lepilemur septentrionalis. Next base: position 9,250 of record CAUYMX010129558.1, on the reverse strand, counting down.
CTCGCAGAGCTCGGTGTCTGCAACCACAGCGCCCTCTGCTGGCCCCTGGGGGCCAAGCGTCGTTCCCCGAAGCCCAGCCCACAGCAGGCTGGGGGCCTCCCCTCTGCCCTTACCTTGTCCCATTTCCTGCATTTCTGCCGCCTCTGGAGGTCAGCCTTCCTGCAGCCTAAGCCCCAGACCTGCTGAAGTGACAGCAGAGCTTTCCCTTCGCGCTCACTCTCACGGCCCCTGAGAGAAACACCCTGCAGAAGCTCGAACTGGGCGACCAAGTCACCTCCCTCTGGGACCTCAGCCCTTCTCCCTCCCGAGACTGAACTCGTCTCAGTGTGCTTGACTCTTGGGCACTCCGGCCACTCCTTCTCTTTCCAAACATTCTGCACCACTCCAGCTGCCCCCCAACCCCTGTGGGTTCCTCCGTTCCATAAGTACGGTACTGGGCAGCTATTCCGTGCCAGGTATGTTCTAGCCACTGACATCTTGGGGACTTCTCTGACCTTCAGAAGCTAATAAACACACAAGCTCTATCTATCCTATGGGGCCCTGCCCAACCACACACTTCTCTCTCTCTCTCTCTCACACACACACACACATAAACACATTCACACAGGAGCATACTACTTGCTTGGGCTCAAACACAGCTTTATTTCCTGCTGGTTTTATAGGTACTCCATCCTGCAAACCCATTCCCCTGGCAAACCAAGAATGAGTGGGCACAGTGTGCCCCCTAGAGGAATGGAGGGGACAGGATGGCTGGCAGGGAGAGGGCAGTTAAGGCACTTAGGGACTTACCAGTTGCCCTGAGGGAAAAACCTGAGGCCCAGGTTAGGGGGAGAGGGCCTGAGCTGGGCTGGGCTGGGCTGGAGCCTCCCAGGTATTTCCCAGAAGCCTCTCAGGCACTGTCACCTGGACTCCAGCTCCACCCCTCTCAGGTTGTCACTTCCTGTGGTAGCAAGAGCAGAGGGTGTGAGGGAGGGCTGGGTGAGAGGGCATTGCTGGGGCCAGCAGTGTTCAAGGCCTTGCCCCCTAGGGACCTGGAGCGGGGCTGGAAGGAGGGGTCAACAGCGCCTTCCCCAGTAGCCTTCCCTGACGTCCTTCTGGGGCCTTCACTGGGTGCAGAGCTCGGGCCTGGGGAAGACACACACACTCACCCTCCACCCTGGGCTCCTCCTCTTTCTCTCTCTTCTCAGAGCCTGCCCTCTGGTGTTCTTGCTCCTTGACCCTGACTTCATCAAAACACTTACTCTGGCTCAGCCCTTAAAAGCCCAGAGTGTGGCTGCATGTTCTCAGATCTCAGCACTAAAGGGGACCCCAGAATATCCAGCCCACCTCCTTCTCTTTGTCCCAGAGTGGGGCAGTGATGACTCCAAGGTGACATGGCCAGTGACAGGCAGAGCTGGGACTGCTGTTGGCTAGTGTCCCCCACCCCCACTTGCCTCCTCCTGGCACTCACAGGCCTTCGGGGCACGCAGGAGATCTGGGGAGGCTCCCAGTGACCGTTCTCCTGGCAGCGGATCAGCGGCAGGTTTCGCTGGGCCAGTCCCTCCCGGCATCGGTAGCGAAGCACTGTGTCTACCTCATAGCGCAGACGTGGGCGGCCAAACACTTGGGCCAGGGGCAGCTCCGGTGGGGGCCCACAGGACACTGCAAGGGGGACACAGTTAGAAACTGAGAGCCCAGATCTGTGGGTGATAGTTCCCAGAATCTTGATGTGGAGGATCTGAGCCACAATGTGACAAAAGAAATCAGGATTCCAAGTGGACCCACGTAATTTGTTAGCCCTCACATGGTCTGGAACACATTCTGACTCCTCTGTGTAGCTTTTCATTCTATAAAGATCAGTCCCCTCCCATCCCCTAGCCCTGCCCTCCACCCCTCCACTCCCTTGCTTGGACCCTCCCTTGCCTGCCCTCACCCAGCCCCATCTTGCAGGTGTAGGACAGGTGGTAGTTGCAGGGCACATCGCTCCATTGTCCCTGATCATGCCACACCATGACCACGCAGTTCTCTCCAGACAGGAAGTAGCTGTCAGGCTGCCCAGGGTTCCAGTTCTCATAGAGCTGGGGGCCGGAGGAGACGGTGAGGAGCTCCAACACCAGGAGCATGGGGGGAATGGACCAGAGCATCTGGGGAGGAGGAGGGGTGGGAGGGACCCCAAGATAGGGAAGGCTAGGGGTCTGGAGAGTAGCCCCTCTAAGGGGAAAGAAGGCAAGGGCTTTGGGGGAGGGAGAATGGGAGCCTGAAGAGGAGAAGGACACAAGGAAGGGGGGAGAGCCCAGGGAGAAGCGAGGAGGGGCACAGGAAAGGGAAGGAGGCCAGGAAAAGAAGAGGAAGGGGCCACTGGGGAGTGGCGTAGAGAGCAGAAGTGCGTCCAGGAAGCGAAGTAGACTACATTGGGGCCGACGGGGCTCTCACCAAGGGGACGCCATCCGACCACAGGAAGTCTCCTTCGATGGTCCGGTCATTGAGCCCGATCCACTGGTACTCCCGGTATCGATCTGGGAAAGAACCGCCCGGGCGAGAAAGTGTGCAGTGAGCGCCCCTGCCAGCAGATGGCGGTCATTCCCCGTTACCGGGCGGTCTGTGGGTGACCGCCGGGGAAATCCTCGCCCGCAATCCCGAATCCGCACCTCCGAGTTTCCTTATCCCTCCCTCCAACCTCTGCACAGCGACAGGATGGAAGGCAGGGACGTAGGGTGGGAGAAGAAGAAAAATATCAACCTGGGCTAGAAAAGGGAAGCTCGGGGAAAAGAGTAAAAACTTTCAACAAATTAGTGTCGGGGAAGGCAGGCGAAGGTAGGACAGCCAGGGAGGTGGAGCAGCTGGAGGCGAGCCCCTGTGCAAGCCCGGCTGACTCAGGTGTAGTTGCTTGCACGATCCCCAACCCTCCCTTCTGAAGCCCCGCCGCCTAAATGTAGAGTGGGAAGGAGGGAGAGAGAATGAGAGGATGAATGAATGAATGAGCGAAACCTAGTAATGGCTGCGTGAATTAATGAATAAGGCCGTTAATTAATTGGTAAGAGAGTGAGTGAGCGAGTGAGAGAGAGAGCAGATGACAGGGGCTCCTCCTGCCCAGTCCCCAGCCCACTGTTGATGAAGTCCTGTTCCTCTGGTGTGCTGATGCTGGCCAGATGCGCGCCGTACATCCGGCACTGGGTCTCTGCCTCCTCCCAGCTCCTTCGTGTGGAAAAGTGCTTGTAGCAGGCGCCCTGGAAGGTGTCCCAGCCAGGGCTACAGAAACGGAGGCCTGGGGCACAGAAGGGTGAACATCTCAGGACCCCAGAACCCAGAGGGGCCAGGTCTCCTGGAAGGGACCGGCTCCTTCCACCGCCGCAGACGGAAAGGGGAGGGGCTAAGGGGCAGGAGGGCGGTGCCAAAGAGCTCGTAGGGACGGAGGGGCTAGTATGAGCCTGGAGAGGCTCTTGGGCACGTGCATTGGTGCCTTCTCTGAGCGATAAGGAGCAGGATGAGAGCTGGAGTTCCATCTTGGGTCTCTGCAACCCTCCCTCCTAAGGAAGAGTTGTACCCTCCTCTCTTTCTAGGATAATGGAAGTGACAGGCATTGCCTGCCTACAAAATACCAGAAGTATGCTCAGCACTCCAGTCACACACCCGCTAACAGAGACATTTTGATTCCACTTAACAGATGAGAAAATTGGGGGTAGGGTTCGGAGAAGTTGCATAACTGGCTAAAATGGGGATTCATTAATGACAAAGGCATAACCGGTGTCCCCCCCCCCCAGAACTGGCATATTGTGGCAGGATCCAGGCTTTAGATCTTTCCCCCCACCATGCCCCTCAACACACTCACCAACATCGCACAGGTCCCCCCCATAGCCAGGCAAACATAGGCAGCGGACCCCCTCCTCCTCCTCCAAGCAGGTCCCACCATTGTGGCAGGGGCTGGGGACACAGTCACCTGAGAGGGGAAAAGAAGTGAGGTGGTGGAGCAGGGAAGCACAACTCTGAAGCCTGAGCCCTCCAGGAGAGGGTCAAGAGGGTCCCCCAGCCCTGACCTCCCTGTCCTGGGAGCTATCACACCGCCCTAAAAGGTCCCCCTGGAGCCTGCCTCCTGGCACAGCCCAGAGCTGAGTTCTGGATTTCTTTCCTCTCCCTACACCCCCGCCCCCACTTCAGCATTGGCTCAGCCCTGTGCAGGCCATTGTCATGCCCATCAGGGTGGACCCAGTCCAAAAGGGGCTGGGGGAAGTGCCCAGGAAGGCCTTCAGGGCCCAACCCCACTACAGGGAAAGATACTGGGCTGTCAGTTATAGACCTGGACTCTTCTCTGGCTCCCGGTTTTTCTGTGTGACATTGAGCAGGTCACTTTTCCTCTCTAGGCTTGGAGTTTTTCCCACACCCCCTGTCTTTGTGCCAGGTCCCAGCATAGTTCCGTATAGTCTGGGTGGGCTGGGTGGAACTAGAGGAGGGGAAGAGGAGAATTACCACAGCAGAGGTAGGGTGTGGCCTTCCTGGACTGCTCCTGGGACCTGATGTTGGCATGGTCCACGTTAGTGCTAACTGTTCTTCCGGCTGTCCACTGGGCAGAGTTAGCCAGCCCCATAACTGGTTAGAGGAGATCCAACCCACTTTCCTCACTCTATGTCCTACCCCTGTTCCCCCAGCTCAGAAATGAAGCGGCAGCAGCCCCTGTTATCCTGCAGTGCTGGCTGGCCTTATACACTCAGCTTTCTCTCAACATCACTCAAGCTCTTTGCCTCTCCTTCTTATCTCCCCAGACTCTCCAGCTTGCCAAGCTCCCCCTCCATCTCCACTTTGGGCCTTCTGCAGGTTCAGCAGCCTAGAATCCATCTCACTCCCTCGTTCTGGCTCCCTCTCCTCCAGGCAGTCCACATAGACTGCCTGAAGGCCTGCAATCTATTTTGGGGATCCATCTGGTTAGGCCATCTGCCTTCTTTTTTGGTACTTCTTCCTCTCTGGATCCTGGGATGGAAGGTGGGCTGCCCTTAGGCTGTGCCTGGGTGCTGGAGGAGCTATCACTTTCCACTCCTTTCTGGTCCACATGACCCAGCGGATGATGGCTCCACAGACCAACAGTACACTGGAAGTAAAACTATCCCAGGGTGGGACCCTCCAGGCCTTACCATCCTCCCCTAGCAGCCATGGACAAGGCCCACAATGCTTCACACTGGCCTGGCCACAGATCCCACACACTGGTGGGGATCAGAGCAGGGGGAGGGGAAGGAGAAGTTGGAGTTGATTCAAAGAATTTTGCTAGGATGACCTAGCTGTTTTGGATAAAATGAATCAGCTTTTCAAGCACCATTCCCCATGTCATCTCCCCTCCTGCCAATAGTTTCTTCCCAGCTGGTAGAGCTGCCCTCCCACCCACAGGGAAGGAGGTATTTTATTTAACCCACTAAGCACCAAGCCCCACAGAGGGTAGGAGTTCTGAACTCCCTCCCATTCTTCAAGTTTTCTTGCTCCTTTTGTTGTCCTTTCTGCTCTTTCCTGTTCAACTCTCTAACCTGGGGTACAGAGACTCTCAAACTTGGTCCTTGATCTCCTACCCAGGCCATAGGTCCCTTCCTCTGGCTGTGGGCTATAGAACCTGAACCCAGCTAGGTAGAGTAGGGTGAAGGAACTCTTCTTGGGACTTTCTTATTTTCCTCCCTCCTTCTCTTTGGGGCCAACTACTGTATATAAACAGAAAGTTTTTCCTTCTCTCCTGTTGAAACAGGCCAGGGGGCCTCTCACTTATCTCCAGGAGGGGAACTAAGACACTGTAGATGCCTCTAGTTGCGCTGCTTTTCCCACCAACCCCCCTCCCTCCCCCACACAGTGCTGAGCTCCAGGGCCAGCTGGGCAGGGAGCAAACAGTTGAAACGGGTGAGCCTGGGTGTGACGCAGGGTGTGATCCATCTAGGAGAGGGAGTCCTGGGCCGAGAGAATCCCAGCCTTCTCTGGGGCCTCCATTGGGAATCTTAACCTTCCCTGAGTAGGTGGGCTTCTCTCAGACCCCAGAGCCTAATTTCCCATTCCTCCTCTCTCCACACTCTCCATCCCATGTCCCCTGATTTGTTTCTATTTCGGCATTAGGGATTTTGAGCTCCTTTGGGTTTGGAGAGGGTGAAACCACTTTTTCTGGGGAGGAGCAGGGGGTGGTCATTAGTGCAGGCGTTAGGGGAGGAGGAGGAAGCTGTGGGCAGTGGGATGAGAGTTACATACCATCTCCTTACTGAGACGAAGGAGTAGGGATGGGAGGTTAGGGCACCTGGATATCAGGGGACCACCGCCATGCTGACAGACCTCCTCCCTCACTGCTTTACGTGGGAGCCACCAAGATGGGTCGGAAATGAATGTAAGTGCACAACACATGCGTCCTGAGCTGTGTGAGTTTCTCCCCATCAGGAGTGAGGGGCTACAACTCCCAGCACTCCTGTGGACTGATGGACGGTGACTTCTCTGGGGTAATGTGTACAGTCAGATTCAGGGTCTCAGCAGCCAGGAAGGAAAGTGCAGACACTTGGGAGGGAGAGGCTGAGGGAGTAGCAATGGGCTGTTAGACTGCTAGGACAGAAAAGGGTAGAAGCTGAAGATGAAAAAAGAAGAGACACAGAGAGGTGGGACACAAAGAAAGAAGGAGAGACATGGAGCCAAAGAGAAGCATCAAAAGCTACTGATGACACAGACACATGGAATGAGAAGGGCAGACAGCTGGAGATGGAGACAGAGGGGACCAGAGCTTGGTTACAAAGCGGTTTAATAGAGATTTATTTCCAAGGTTTGTTTTCCATGAAACAGTAAAAAAAAAAAAATACTTCACAGAAGTAGTTGCTTAAGGCTCTATGGGGATAAGGGCTCTCCTGGACCCCAGAGGTTGAGGGGCAGGGATGGACTCCCAGGCTCCCTGGAGACCAGTGCGAGGTGGCTGAGGGGGATGGCACACAGGAGGGAGAAGGGAGCAGTGGAAGGTGGGCCTGGCTCCAGAGAGTACGACAGGTGATTCGGGCACCCCGGAGAGTCATGAGGATGCTCTGTGGGGCTGGTGAGATGTGAGCCACAGGGGGAGGGCCCAAGGGCAGGAAAGGGTCTCAGGTGGTCAGTGATGGGGCAGGGATCACAGGGTGAAGACTGAGAGTGGAGTGGAAGTCACAAGGTGGGTATCAAGGATTGGAGACCCACGGTAGAGGTGGGTAAGAGAATGAAGGCAAAGGACAGGAGAGTCTAGGGTGATGGTGGGTTAAAGGACTACGGGTCAGGTGGCCCAGAGCTTCAGGGGGATAAAAAGGAGGAGGATGAAAAGGGAGGTTGAGCCTTGGGCAGAATTACCTGATGAGGGGGCCACGGCCACTCCACCTCGGCTGGCGCTGTCAGTGGGCAGCACTGGCTGGGCCTGCACTGAGGTCCCTGAAGGGGCAGCTCTTCCAGAATTCTCTTCGGAGGGGGTCTCCAGCTCCCTGGTACCCTCAGGGGCCCGTGTGGCTGGAAGCAGGGAAGGGGCATCCTCCGAGCTCCCTGTCTCCTCATTCTCTCCTCGAGGTACCCCAGATAGCTCAGGACCACCAGTTTCCTCCCCCACCTCCCTTGCCCCAGCTGGTGTGGAAGGTGGTGGGGATGTCAGGTTCCCCTCCCTGGGAGTGGGCAGGGTCTCAGTAGGTGGTCCATGGACCCTAGGAGGCCTAGGAGTTTCTGACTCTCCATTAGGAAGTGGTGATGTGCCAGGCTGCAGGACTGCTTTTGCCAGCGGGGATTCCTGGGAGGGCAACTCGTCCTGGGCTGGTTCCGTGGGGAGAGAGGACTCAGGGCCTGGGCTGCTGAACTGGCTTGGCCATGCCCACAGGGCTTCATCTTCCACGTCCTCCTCTTCTTCCTCCTCCTCTTTGTCTTCCTCATCCTCATATTTGTCTTCTTCCTCCAGTGCCTTGCCTTCCTCTTCTGAGGATCCCGTGGGTGGTACAATGGATTGGGTTTCAAATTCTGGGCAAAGCACAAAAGGTTCAGCACCAGGGACAGCACCCACCAGAGGACAGAAAGAAGGAAGGGGAAGGGGAGAAAGGCTGAGCTGGGGAGGGTAAGGCCTGGGGGAGGAGGAAGAGTCCGCCTGGAGAGAGGTGGGTTTTGCTCCACACTGGAAGAACTTAAACCTTAGCTGCACTGTTGAGGCTTGGGCAACTTGAGAAGGTTCTGTGAGCTGTCATTAGCCCAGAAGAACATGGTCATTGCATCTCCGCTCACCTAGTCTGTCAACAGTCTAGTCTGTTTTGGGTAGATGAGGTGGAGCAGGGACCAAAGAAGGGAGGTCTCTACTTTCCAGGGTACAGTGTCTTAATTCAAGAATCTCCAGCCCCATATAGTTGGGGTAGAATTTATTCAAAAGGCAAAGGTTAGGAGAGGGACCAGAGAAGGGATGCCCTGTACTACTGAGCTGCTGAAAAAGGACAGGGTAGAGTCACATCAACCATGACCCCAGCACCAAATTGGACTTGTCCCTTCTGCCCCCAACTTCTCTCAGGTGGTGATGTCCCCAGGGTAAGGTATTTGAGTTACCTAGGAGGGTTCTAGGGGCCTCTGCTGGGTCTTCTGGAGTGGAGCTTCCGCCTCCTCCATCCTCCATGATGGGAATGGAGTAGATGGCGCCACGGGACTCACTCTCCACAGCTTCCTGAGGCAGCTGCAGTTCCTCCAGGGTCTCTGTTACTGTGACGATGGCCTCTAGTCCGTCAGAGGCCAGGTCAGAAGCTGGGTTGGAGGCCTCAGGGATGGCAGAGGGCTGAGCAGAGTCTGTGGCAGGAGGAAAGTGCCGATGGGAGGCTGAAGAGGTGAAGAGGTAGCTCTGCCCTCCCAGGCCATGGCCTGTATGTGAGGGCTCTCAGCTAGACTGTTGGAGAATGTGGGATTCTCTCAGTTCTCTCACATCTTCCTGTGGAGCACCCACTGGGGCCCAGAGCACACCCCAGAACTTTATTTATTTATTTATTTTTGAGACACAGTCTCACTCTGTCACCCTGGCTAGAGTGCCGTGGCATCAGCCTAGCTCACAGCACCCTCAAACTCCTGGGCTCAAGCGATCCTCCTGCCTCAGCCTCCCGAGTAGCTGGGACTATAGGCATGCACCACCATGCCTGGCTAATTTTTTTCTATCTATTTTTAGTTGACCTATTAATTTCTTTCTATTTTTTTTAGTAGGGATGGGGTCTCACTCTTGCTCAGGCTGGTTTTGAACTCCTGACCTTGAGCGATCCTCCCACCTCGGCCTCCCAGAGTGCTAGGATTACAGGTGTGAGCCACC
>CAUYMX010129555.1:0-28258 GCA_963573855.1 Lepilemur septentrionalis | reverse complement strand
TCCTGACTGCTTACATTTAAGTCCACAATAACTAAATCAAAGAAATATAGAGTCACTATACCTCTTTTGTTATACTTCTGTTAATTGATGACTACCTCTTAGAACTTAGAAGTTAGCCCCTGAAAGACTTTGTACCTGTTTGTTCACCTAGATAAAGACTTATCAGTAGTCCTTTGAGAAGACTTTTGACCCTAACCCACCACCTGTGTAATCCTGCTCTCCTAGCAACTACATTCCCTGATATGCAAATGTGCTACCCTGAAAACTAGTAATTGAGATCTGTGATTAGAAAAACCTGTGTGAATCTAACCATATTGCTAGATCATGCATGGAGACAATGATCTAGTCGCCTAAGTCCCCCACTGTGATTATTCCGATCTTTTTATATAAAACTATAAATATACCTTAGTCTCTGTGTATTCTTTTATTCTCTCTACTTCCTATCAATTTTCTTATCCTCTGTGGCGACCCCTATCTTAGGGACCTGGCCCCACGGGGAGGAGCAGCTGACCTCCTCTTGGGCCTGCTGCACCCGTGTCCCTTCCTCCAATTTCCCCGCACTCCATAAGTAGTGTGTCATTTCTTCTGGCTACTTTCAAACATTTTTTCTTTGTCTTTAGATTTTAGCAGTTTGTGCTGTGTCTTTACATAGATTTCTTTGATTTCTCCCATTTGGGGTGGCTGAACTCCTTTTCATTTTCTCGTTTTCTGCCAAGTTTAGAGAATTTATTTATTCATATATAAATATAATATATATTAAAGTTCAGAAGCCCATGGAATTTTATATAAATTTTTTAGAAGTTCAGAAGCTTAGAAAATTTTCACACATTATTTCTTAAAATATATTTTTCTGCACTTCACTTTTCACATTCTGGACACTTATGTTCACTCCATATTTTGGCTATTGTGAATAGTGCTGCAATAAACATAGGTGTGCAGATATCTCCTCAATATATTGACTTCCTTTCTTTTGAATAGACCCAGAGAGTTTATTTATTATATACTTTCAGATAGTCTAATTTGGGTCAAATCTATTTGGTGTTCTCTGACCTTCGTATGCCTGGATTTTTATCTCTTCCTCAAGTTTTGGAAAGGTTTCCATTGGTATTTCTTTGAATAAACTTTACACCCCTTCTCTGGTTCAACTCCCTTTTGAATACCAATGATTCTTAGATTTGTTCCTTTGATTTAATTTTCGGCATCTCTAGGTGATGTTGTTCCTTTTCATTTTTTTTTTCTTTTCTCTCCCATGACTATGTATTTCCCAAAAGCCTGTATTCAAGCTAATTCTTTCCTCTGTATGATCATTCTGCTGTTGAAAGCCTCTAATAAATTTTTCAGTTGAGCAAATGTATTTCTCAGTTCTAACATTTCTATTTGTTCATTTTTTTATTATTATTTCAATCTCTTTGGTAAGTTTCTCTAATAAATTTCTGAATTGCTTTTCCATGTTATCAATGAGATCACTGAGTTTCCTTAAAACACTATTTTGAGTTCTTTGAGTTCACTTAGTGCCATCTTGTTAGATTAGTCACTGTTTCCTGCTTTTCTGTCTGAGGAGGTCATAGTTCCCTGTTGTTGTTGTTTCTTGTGGATCTACATCTATGTCTTTGCATTGAAGGAGTAGTTATTTATTCTAGTCTTCTCTGTTTTGTTTTTTATTGAATATATTTGCTTAGAGGTTCTTTGTGATTTATCTGGTGATAGTCTTTCTTTTTCTGCTAGGCCACTGCCTCCTTTCAGCACTAGATGGTACCTTAAGCCCAAGTTTCATTTTGTTCTAACAAGCAATAAGAATACCACCTGTCCTGCATGTGGGAAGTCCTATAGAGGATATCTTGGTAGTGTCAGAAGCCTGGCTAGGGGTTCATGCCCAGGGAACCTGTGGAAGAAACTTCTTTCAGCATGTTTCTGCTGAACAGCCACTCTGATTTGGCATCTTCTTTGGCTGAGTTATAGAGCAGCTATTCCAGGGCTAGGGATGGTGGTCCTACCTCCCCCTTTTTCTATGGCTATCTGCAGAGATATTTCTTCCTTCACGTACTTGTGACGCTTCCTGTGGGTTGAGGCAGGGACAGGTGTCCTGCCAGGGAACCCAAGATGGTGGGGAAGCTGGTTGTCCACCTTGACCTCATTTTTCCAGTGTTGAAACTGTGAGTCATAGGGGAAATTTTCTATAAGTTACTGTCCGGTAGATTGGGGGAAAGGGCATCACGGATATGGAAATCTGAGTCTCTTACCATATGTTTGGGAATTTTTTTCACTTCTCTGTGGCTTTGGGAACTGTATCATTCTCATATTTTAGTACCGAGATTTTTTTGGTGATAATCTTAGTGTTGTATATTTGATTTTGGTTTTCTAGGGGAGAGTGAAGCCAGTTTGCTTCTACATCACCATTCAGGAACCAGAAGTCAAAACTGGATATTCTGATAAGGGTATTAACTTTAATGAATATGATTATAAAAGCAAAATTGAATCAGTGTACCCAGGTCCAAGGATCACCCCCAAACTCAATAACCTGAAATCCCCTTATAGAATAGTGACTTCATGATTAATGCTAATACCTTTCTTTCTATATTTTGTTTAAATATATAAACGAGTCATTAAAAGCATAAGTTGTGAGCTCCTAGAAGGCAATACTATATCGTATTTATTATTGCACCCAGCACTAAACACACTAGATATGTGCACATATAGTTGAATGATGTTGATGTGAACTATTATACATGTTATAATCTAATTTGGTCTTGAAATTTCACTTTGGATAATGGCTATAAACTCCAACTCTGTCATTATATGGCTCTAGGGTATTTGATCATAAGTGTTTTAAATGAATGTTTGTGCCCTTCATGGGACACTTCTTTTTCCTGATGGATGGCCTAAGGTCTGCTAGTTTTACCCATCACTAGGCATTCCTCTTACAAGAAACATTTATACTGGCAGAAGAGCTCATGGCTTTTGTTTGATCTGTGTACAGTTTATTTTTGCCAAGATAGCCACTTTCTAGAAGAGACTTAGATCTGGTTGTATCCATCAGATGAGACACAAGAGGCAACATAACAAAAACATATGAAATAACAGAAACAGTTTATTACTTATAGGTGCACAAGAGAAAAGGTGTAGTACCTATGAGGGCCAATGAGAAGATCCAAGAAACAATGTGCTCAACAAGCAGGTGGGGGATGGGGGGGGAGAGAGAGAGAGAGAGAGAGAGATGGATCTATAAGTTGAGGCCTTTATTGGGGTCCAAGGTGTTAGCCAAACAGGTTTCCTGTAGGGTGTTTTAATTTGTGGGTTTAGCGCAAGCAGGTGTGTGTTCCGTGGAGTCATGCTGTGACTGAGAGATTGTACTACAGTAGTATGTGCACAGCCCATGCTGGGTGTGGGGGTCAGTGGTGTGAGTATATGTAGGTTGTATCTATATGTCCAAGAGGGAGGTAATCACCAGGAGATGGTTAGATAAGGCAGATATCTAATCAACCACATTAAGGGGTAGGCAAGAAACTAGAAACAGTTAGTCACTAGGGTGATTAACTCCTGTTTCTGGTATGAGTAGTGAAACTTGTATTCAAAATGAATAGCAAGACATCATAAAATTACAGGAATTCATTATGCATATGTACCATCACCAATATGAATTAACTTGATAACACAGCAAACGCAATTGGCCACAGTTAAGGAGGGGAAATTAAAATGTTTTGAATTGTATTGTTGTACATATCTATTTCCAGAAAGCAACTATTAAGCTACCAAATACCTTTTTACAAGCACATCTAAATTTACTATTTCATTTCCTACTTAAGAGTCTGACTCAGAAAATTACCAATATGCTCAAAGCTTTGCTTTAATGATTCCTTGGCAAAGAAAAATGGAAGAAAAACAAAATACATGACATTTCAACTACTCTTTTCTCCCCAAGAATAGTAAGATGCCTTTTAACTATAGCCATTCGAAAGAGCTCACACTGGAACACAGACTTTCCCAGTGTTTCCTCGATTATCATTTATCTGCCAATATTTTGGAGTTGTTATCAACAACACTAACTAGTTCCCAAGTTGGTTGATTTGGTGAAAAATTAAGTGAGTCAAACTCTTTAAAATTATATTTAAAAAAGCAATAGGTTGTTAGAATTTTTCGCTTTTTAAATAGTTGGCCATAATGCAATAGAAATATGAATGATTTCAGAGAAAAAATATGCTAAAATTCTTTTGGCATCTACATGTAACCAGAATTCAATTTTCTGGTTACATCACACATGCCATTTTTCTATTGGCTTTGGTCACTGTTTACAAAAGATGTATAATATGTAACTTATGCAGAATCTGATTGTGGGGATTGTATAGACAATATATTAAAATGATTGAATTCTCCTTCTTATATACATATTTTGTTGTGTATTCCCTCATGTTGATTATCTTTTCTCTTTTCTCTTTCTTTCTTTTCTCCCTCTCTCCCTCCTTCCCATTTTCCCTTCCTTCTTTCCTGCCGCCTTTACTTTCTCCATTTCTTTTTTCCCTCATTATCAAGTTTATACTTGATAACTTCATATTAATGGACAGATTATTGTTAAAAGAGAGGGTGATCTTTGGGGGATGCACCATAAAATAAATATCACCTGACCCATCACTAAAATATGAATGATAATCCCATGTTGCAAAGATCAAGACTTAGGAAAATAGTGAACTGAACCATGTGTTAGGAGAATGCCCAGAAAGAAGACTATAAGGAGAGAAAAAGCTGAAATCCGATTTAGATGTCTTGTTTGACCTCTCTCTATATAATTTCTAACATTTTAAAAGAACTAGATATTACCAGCACTTTCATTTCACTTTTATAAAATAAAAATCTTCCAATAGAAAAGTTATTAAAAATGATCAGATAGAAAACTTTTTAATGGAATACAAAAAGTTTCTGAACTTTTTCAATAATAGTTCTTTCCTTTCCCAAAGTGTATGACTTTAATCTACTTGGTTGGCTAAGAGCATCATTTTTGCTCAAGTGTGGTTAGGCCTTTCAAAGCCCAATTTTTTAAAACAACTTTATTGAAGTATAATTCACATGCCATGCAATTAATCCATTTTAAGTGTACAATTAAATGATTATTAGTAAATTTACCAAGTTGTACAGCTATTCACACAAATCATCCCTAGAACATTTCCTTCCCCCTATTGAGACTCCTAATGGAGTTGGGGATGGGAATTAGGAGTCTCAAAGCCCATTTTTCAAAATGGATGTATAACAACTTATAATGAAAAGATTATTTTTTTCTTGGAAATTTTATCTCTAATAAGAAAGTTTGACCTTGTGTAATTGTGTTTTTATTTTTATTCTTTATGGTTAGACTTAGTCTGTTTGACTCCTGGTTTTTCACATGTTCTTATTAAACTCTCAGCTAATATAATATTGATTTCTTCCTGAAGTTATATTTTGTTGTGAATTGGAAGCATTTTTAAGATCAAATGATATACTATTTCTTTACTATCACTAAACTTTTCGAAGAAGATGGAATATCTATTAAAAGTTCTGATGCCATCCATAAAAACATAGTATCAGAGAAATTTGTAGGAAGGGCATTTCAGTTGCCAAATTTCACAAATAATACTTTATGAAGCAGTGTGGAAACTTCAAATCATTTTTTTTCCCTCAGCCTAAATAAATGGTTTGAATAAATGGTGGTAGGCTGGGCACAGGGGGACATTCCTGTAACTTTGAGACGTGGAGACAGGAGAGTCATCTGAACCCAGGAGTTTGAGACCAGCCTGGGAAACATAGCAAAACCTGTCTCTACAAAGTAATTTTAAAAATTAGTCCAAGGTGGTGGTGTGTGCCTGCAGTGCTAGCTACTAGGGAGTCTGAGCCTAGAGGATCTCTTGAGCTTGGGAGTTGGAGGGTCCAGTGAGTTATGATCATGCCATTGCACTCTAGCCAGGGTGATAGAGTGAGACCCTGTCTCACAGAAAAAAGAAAAGAGAAGAAAAAGTGGTGGTAACATCTGCTGCTATCATTTGATGTATGTGTCCTCCAAAATTCATATGTTGGAATCTAAGACCCAATATGATAGTATTAAGTGTTGAGACCTTCAGGAAGTGAAGTCATGAAGACAGGTCCCTCAAGAGTGAGATTAGCAACCTTACAAAAGAGCTGGAGGGAATTAACTAGCCCCTTTTGCCCTTTGGCCTTCTGCCATGTGCAGATGCAGTGACAAGATGCCATCTTGGAAGCAGACCCTCTCCAGACCTCAACCTGCTGGTGCCTTGGCTTTGGCACTCTCAGCCTCCAAAACTGTGAGAAATAGATTTTTATTTTCCATGAATTACCCAGTCTCAGGTGTTTTGTGATAGCACAAATGGACTAAGACAGCATCAAAGAGGAAATAATTTTAGGAATCCCTCAGGTGGACTCGAGGGCTAATTTCCAGAACCAGGTCTAGGGTAAGATGCCTACGGCACAACATTTAAGGGAGTGCCTCTTTAGATTTTTCATCTTCATTGCCTCTTGGGCCTCACCCTCATCCCAGTCCTACTACATTTAGAGTCACAAATAAGTTGATTTAGTAATTGCCTATGTTTCCCTATTTACTATTCTTGGCTTACCATTCTCAAAACTCCTCTGCATCTCATCAACAATTCTTCCCCACATGTAAAGTATCAAATCCTAGCCAATAAAAGATAAATAAGATACATTTGAGGAAAGAAATTTTCATCCTTCTACATGAATGCTAGAATCCTATAATGTGGCATTGTTTTTTTGTTGTTGTTTTTGTTGTTGGTTTTTGTTTGTTTGTTTTTGTTTGTTTGTTTTTTGAGACAGGTCTCTATCTATCACCTGGGCCTGACTGCAGTGAAGCTCGCTGTAACCTCAAATTCCTGGGCTCAAGCAACTCTCTCGCCTTAGCCTCCTGAGGAGCTAGGACTACAAGTTTATACCAGCATGCCTGGCTAATATATACTTTTAAGTTTTTTTGTAGAGACAGGGTCTCACTGTCTTGCCCAGGCTGGTGTCAAACTCTTGGGCTCAAGCTATCCTCCTACCTTGGCCTCCCAAAGTGCTGGGATTACAGGCATAAGCCACTGCACCCGGCCCTCTTACAGTTTTATCCTTACATTTTATATCCATATATAAAGAAGTGAGAGAGCAGAAGGATTAGTAATGAATGTTTTCTGGTATAGATAAACAGCTCCACTCCTAACAATCATGGGGCATAGACAAGAATTCAGATGGAGTTTACAAGCAGTATGTCTAACTGAGTAAGTGTTACAAATTAAGAAACTGATAAAATATGTACTATTTTCTTACCTTGATAAATATTCTTCATAATGACCTGAAATGCTGTATTCAAATTTAGAATACTCAAAGTCTTTGGAATTCTGTTCTGAAGCATGGGAGCATGGACAGATGTGGCCCACCCTCTTTCTCACCACCTCTGGATGCGCCCTGAACAACAAAAGGTCTTTGTACAGATGTATGGAAGTCTTTAGCTTATATGTCCAAGCTTTGTCATACCTGGGGGTTCATATAGCATAGTCAGCTTTTGGGAGGCACCAGCAAACCTAGAAGCAGAGCAGGCATGGTTGGGATGGCAGTGGCGATTCTGGATGCTGGTTGCTAATAGTATGGTTCTGAAGGGGGATATGTGGTCCACGTGTGTGGAAGGCGGCTTGCTGAGGAGATGATTAGAGGGTCCTCGGAAGTATGAGTCCCAGAGCAGGGGCTCCTCTCGCTTGAGTCTGATGGTTACACGGTAGATGGACCTTGGTTTAAATCTTATTCATCAGTTAATAGCTGTGTCTTCTCAGACAATTAACGTAACCATGCCAAGTGTTGATCTGGTGCCCGAATGCTTCAGTTTAAATTCCTCCCCACCAGTAGTAAGTAGCAGTATGTATTTTATGTGAAGTAGCTAATCTTTCTGCCCCATAGTTTTTTTCATCCAACAATTGGGGTTAATCACACAGTCCTTAGCTCAGAGGGTTATTGTGAAGGTTAAGCAAGCTAATATTTCTGAAGTGCTTAGTATGCTCTCTGGCACTAATAAATACTGTTTGTGTTTATTTAAAAAAAATAAATACCTTCCTTACTTGTAACAATGAGGATAATAGTAGTGTGTACCTAATAGATTTGCTGCAATGACTAAATAAGATAATGGCTATAAAATACTTACATAGTGTCTCTTACTAGGTAATGGTATGGGTACCAAAGTATCAAATAAGAAAAAGTAAATGAGACTATAGCTCCATAAATATATAAAAATATTAAAACCATAGTATTTTCAGAATTTCACTGTTATGTATTATATATGTATGTATTGCCTTTTCTTTGAAATCAATAGTGCTGCTAGCAAGTTTGTCTGGTTTTTCTTAAAATGTAAAAATATGGATATTCCCCTTTTTAAGGTTTATATGGGTTTTCATGAACAGCCATCAGAATAATAGTAAAGCCTCATCCACTCACTTAGTCCAGGGACAATTCTTTCACATCCTGCACGCTACAAAAGTGCTGGACCTTTTGCTTTATAGTGAAATGCAGTAAGGTAGTAAGATATCATCAGTCAAATACATGAGCCCAAACTGTTTCTTTTCAAAGCAGTCTTTCACCCAGTAAGACAATTAGCAAAGACGTTAATTTTGCCTTTATAGAAAAGGAGTCAAGTGGGTTACACGGTGCATGAGAATACGTATGCTCTCTTCTTCTGGAAGTTGCTTTACACAAGAACTTGAGAACTGATATTTTCTTGTCTCCATTTATTTTTCTTAAAAATAAAAAAAGACAAAATTTAACACTGACTCAATTGCCCCAAAATGACAGATAATGGCAAATGTGATTCTTGATTTTAGGTGATGGAAAATGTCAATCTGTCTTCCTAACATTTCTAGCATTGTCCATATCTTTAAGTTGGGCACATGCATACAATAATTCATAACATCATGTGCAGTCTTAAAAATACTGCTCTTATTGTTGACAAATTTAGATGAAAATGTCATTCATAATTTATTATTAATAGATGGAGTTAGAAATGTTATACAATCTTTTAAAAGCTTTTTTGGGGGAAAAGCCTAACTATAGAAGTGAATTATATGCTGTCATGTTTAAATGATTCAAGCCTTCAGCGTTGTAAGTTATGAGTAAGGCTATTTTGAATTATTCATTAGAGATATATCTATATCTATAACTATATATCTTTAAGTACTTACATTTTCTAACTTTTCTGATTTTAATAGTCTTGTTGGCAACTATTTTCTAAAGACTATATGTCTATATATTTTGAACTAAACTCTAGCTCCTTTGAAATACCTTCAGTCAAAGGGCACATGTACAGCTCATTGAGATATAAGGGTCTATAAGGTTGAGATAGATACATTTGGGAAAAGGAAACACTTCTCACACCCAGGATGTACTTGAATCTGAGTCCTATAGTATATGAAAAGTTAATCTTCCAAATATTCATAAATCATTTGAACATATGTTTTCCAGCTATAACCTTTTGGTCATCTTGAGATTTAAACCAGTTTCCAAATTTCAATGTTGCATTGCGTTTCTGACTAGAATGGAAGCAATGAAGTCTGGAATCATCCTAGTTAAAAAAAAAAATCAGCATTCTCATTTGTAATGGTATATGCCCCAAAAGATGTTATGAAAATGGAAGATAATAATTTAAAGCACTTTAACTTAGTATAGTGACTGGCAATTATTATTCCAATCCCTCTGCATTTGAGGGCTTGTCTTTTTTTTTGGTATTCCACATTCCTATCTTTCCCTCTCTTTTGCTCTTTTTTTGTTTAGCCAAAATCTTTTGGTCGTAGTGGAGATAAATAACTTGTTCAATAAGTTGCATCCAAACAACATCTTTTTGAGGTATATATATGCCCATTAGTGCTTAAGGGTCTTGTTTCATAGTCTCATTTTATTATGAGGATCATGTATTAGTTAAACTAGTGCTAGTTTCTGTAACAGGCAGATCCAAAAATAAATAATAATCCATACATAATTGATGCTTTTATCATGGTCCCATAAAGTCTAAAAACATTTCTCTTGAAAGGCAGGTAGCCATTCTCCACCTGGTTAGTGATCTGGAGACTTAGGATCCTTCTAACTCATGACCCTATTATCTTTAAGTGGTTTCCATGATGACAGTGCTGGTCTGTATCAATCAAGCAAAAGGTAAAAAGGGTACCAAGGTTGGGCCAGTTCTGGAAATGGCTTCTGTATCTTCCCTCACATTCAATGGCCAGAATTCAGCCATGTTACCACAACTGATTTCAAGGTAGAGTAAGAAATGTGATATAGCTGGATGCCCAGAAGGAGAAGAAATGGGTTTAACTTTGCATTAGGTTCAACTGACACCTCCAGAAAGCGATAGAATAATCTAAAAGTAACAATTTAACTTTTTAAGTTAAAATAATTTGTTAATGTGTTAATTTGGGAGCTATTAGTTTTTATGACTATAAATAGAACACTTTTAGCACAGAATTAATCCTGGAAGTCATGTCCACATATAAATGTGACGCCATAATAATTAACTTAAGTGAAAGGAAACACAGGAAAAGAGATTTACTTCAGAAAAACTTGGTCGATAAACATTAATACCATTAAAGGGAAGCAAACCTCTGGTGCTGTATATCTTTTAATTTCATTTAATATGATATCAAAAGGGCTAGTACATGGTTATGCACAAGTAGGGTACAGGCAATAGATGCTGGGGACGAGCATGAAGAGAAGTAGAGGGGAAGAAGAACTACTATGGTGGTTAGAAGAGAACTGTGACATTCCACTGAGGAAACATCTACCGCTGCCAGAAAAACAAGCAATCCAATGGGTAGACTATTCCTCACTCCCAACAAAACTGTATGAAAATGAGAACCTATTCAAAGGAATCAACAATGAGTGCATAGTCACCTTGGATGATGAGGAATCTTGTGCGTGGCACAGGAGCATCTGCAAAGGACAAATGGGAACTGAAATCTCCCGTCTGCCTTTCAGGGTAACTTTGTGCCCAGAACAGGGCTGGGTCAACAAGGAAAGCGGATATTTTCTTTACAAATCTTCCCTGTCCTCTCCTGAACAGCGGAGCCAGTGGATGTGGCAGATACACTTCTCATTGATCCACCCAACACGGAGACATTTTTTCCAATTTACACAAAAGTGCATATGGGCTATTGGGGTGGGTGAGGATGATGGAGTGCCCTTTAGAACTTTCAGGTGGATGTGGTATTTTACAGGAAGCTCAGGAAAACCCAAGATTTTTCAAAATTTGTGTTCTTTAGTTTTCTCCTTGTGAAATGACAGAGTTGGCAAGATGATTTTTATAAATCTTTTAAAATCTACTAAAATATATCATGTCTTTTCTCAATTTACCATCAAAATTTGATGTAAATTAGTGTTTAAGGTTAAATAATTTAATCAGTAGCGTGACTGCTTTTCCAGTATCTTGGGTCTTAATTTTTAAAAGCAGAAATTCAGTGCTGAAGAAAATTTAGTTATCCTGGCTAGAGGGATATTTTAAATTTCTCTGTTGCTTTTCCTAAAAGGTTATGAGATTAATTAATTTATTTCCTTTAAAATGTCTTGTTTGAATGTTGAAGGCTTATAAATGTGTAGATTTATTGTATTCTTTAAAAAATTGGAAGTAGTGAGTTAGCACATACATTAGTCAGATCCTCCTACAGTCAAAAGACATATGATTGGTTTAATCATACAACCTTTGTTCAAATCCAGAGATTTTGTTTTTTTCATTTTTACCTGAATGAATCTACTATTATCCATTGTCCTGATGACTTCAGGGAAGAAATCATCAAAGCTAGACCTGATGTCCCATACGTCCAAATCTCAGTAATGAAAGACACGAAAGCACAAAAGACAATCAATAATTTTGTTTGCTCTTCTTTAGCTAAAACAATTATATATTAAGACTAGGTTTCCTAGGTTAAATAAATTACAAATATTTGAAATATTTGAAACATAGTTATAATAAAAAATTATTTGTTATTTATCTGAAACTCAAGTTTAACTGGGCAGCCTTTATTTCCTAAATCTGACAACCCTAGGCAAAAATAATATAGTAATTTTGAAATTAAGTAGTGAACAATTTCTTTTAATAAACCCAGATATTTGAAATTTAAGTACACAAATTAAACCAGTAACAGTAATTACTTCCCCCTCCACCGCAATACTCAATGAAGAGTATTATGAAAAAATAAAAGAGAGCGTTTTTTTATAAGGTTATTTAATAGTTGAGACAAGGCTATTATTTTGAGGCCACATAGCATAAACAATGTCAAAGCCATCAGTTTCAACCCAATGAATAGAAAGTTTTAGAAAATGTCTCTAAAAACACGAAAATGACTGTTATTATCTTCTAAGCTTTATTTTTTATGTATATATATTATTGAGAATTTATTTCATGGCATCATCTTTAATCTTGTACTATTTTGGAAATATCAGGTGTGTTTAAACTTTCTTTAAAGTGTATCATTACTAATTACCTTCCTTTCTCTTTTCACTGCTCTAATTACGAATAAGTTGTCTTTGGATTGACTGCCCTTTCTGCCTCTATGTCTTTAGCCCTTTTTTTTCTCAAAGATGTATTTTTAAGCCACTCTAGTTAACCTCCCATAAACCTTACATTTCTCATTCTGCTTCTCTGGCCTATGATTGCCAATAGCTTTCCAGTTCTTTCTTTGCTTCTCTAACAAAGCATGGCGACTTTCAAACAAACTTCACTTTTTAGTACTTGACAAATGTTATTTCTAGTTTCTCCAAGACACATATTATTCTTTTATTTCCTGCAATGTTGGATCTCTAACCTCAATTCAGTCCTCTATCCAAGGCAGGTGTTGTGGCTCAGGAACACCTCACTGAAGGATTCCTGGAGGTTTTATAGCATCTGCTGAACATTAATGAACAACATTAGGGACCTAGGGAGGAAGATGTGAGGACACAATCTGTTAATATTTCTGCTCTGTTTTGTCTACCTATTACAAATTACTAGGCTTATCTTGTCTTTTTGTATTTCAGTAAGGCTTTGGTTCATTTCTTTTATGAATACTCTCCTCACCTTTGTAGATTCTATCAATGTTCTGTCTTAATGTTGATAATTTCTTTTTACCTTTCCTGGGAGTCCTTCCTCTTCAATAAATTCTTAACAAGCTTGCAGTCTGTACCACTCAACTCAGTACTTCCCTCAATACTTCCATCTCTCGTTTCCACCTATTTTAGCCCTTGATAGTTTCCTTTCTCCTTAGTTCTAGCTCTTATCACTGTGCTTTGTGCCCTTATAAACAGACAGACTGCCCCTTTTATTTATCAGTTTGTACAAAGTCATTCTACAAAATTTAAAGAAAAATACTGCAATTATATGATTCTCAATATATAGAATTGCACTGTGGTTCCTGACTGGCTGTTTTGAGATCTGTCTGTGGTGGTAACTAGGAGACCACATTGAACCTCTGGCCACATGTTAATTTATTCTTTAAGAGATATTTATTGATCATCTATGATTGTCAGGCTTTGGGGAATTATTAGTGAATAAGACAGAGAAAGATGTCTGACCTTTGGGGAGTAAAGATGGCATGGCTTACCTACTACCTGTGAGTCTCCCTGGAGTACTCATCTCCATAACAGCAACACTTCTTATTTGCTCAGAGAATACAATACAATGAATCCCTGTTGATACAAGTACATTAGTATTATCTGAAAGTCTTGAGGGTGGGTGAAACCAATTCACTGTCTTCCTCCCTGTATATGGATGCTCAATGGGTATTTCAAGATAGAGTCCAATTAGGTATGTAGTAGTAACATTATCTTCTTTGTATCAAAGAGGAAACTGTGTACTCAGAGAGGTTAATTAGCTCAAGTTTACTTTGCCACTTCCATTATGTTTGACGTTTAGACCCAGCTGTCTACTCATAACTGTCCATCCTTTGTTCCCAGAGTCCTTTGCAAACAACTGTGTTCTGAGCTGTTCATTTTTTGATTTAGCTCTTGAGCTTTATCTTTCTAAATATACTATAAGCACACCAAAATCAGAAATCATGTCTCATATTTCTATATTATTCATAGGCACCTTCCTGAGGAATGAGAATGTAGTAGCTGCTCATGAATACATAAAATTATTCTTTCTCAATTTTTTAAACAGGGAATGCTTTCAGGGCATAGAAATTATGCTTAGGTGGAAGTGGAAGGTTGTTTATTGTATATTAAGTATAAAAGGTATATCTTCAAAAGACAGGTGTTACCATTTCTCCACTATCTCCCTTTCCATTAACCAACACATTGGATCTGCAAACAGATGTTCACAGGAACAAAATAGCTACTTACATGTATAATTACCAATTCTGCATGCACCAATGAATGCTCCAAATTTAGAAAAAAGTTGCTAAATATGTTTGATTTTACTAAACTGTGTTTTCTCTAAGGGGCTAGAAGTCTTGTTCCTGCTAGCGTGCATTAGGTAGATAAAGTGCTTCCAATTCCTCTCTTGGATCGCCCCACTGCTGTAGCCTACTTGCTGAAATGGGGGAAGGATCTGCTGGAGGCTCTGGTACACGTGCTCACCACCTCTCAAAATTAAAAACTGCAAATTTTTCTCTATCCTGCTAGGGACAGAGTACAATGACAGCCAGGGATAATTTCATTTGCATGTCTTATCTAGTGTGGTGTTTTTCTCCAGCAAGAGAGAAAAATTTTAAGATACTGGTTGCAAAAAATGGAAAATATTTAATCCACCTATTCATTATGAATCTAATCTACCCAAAGATTCAGTGGAAGAAAAACAGACTTTGAAAGTCATTTCATAACATTTGTGTAAGATTTAAGTTTTAATATAAATTATACTTTTTAAATTATTTATTTCAAAATGTTGCATCTTAATATTTTAGAGAAAATGTGGTTACAACAATGTATAATAGAAGGCTTTGGGGAAGAATTAAGCCTAATGTCAATAGTTTTAAAAACTGGCTTCATGTCTTTCAGCGTTAAATTAACTTATAATTAGCAATTCATTAAAACATTTCTTACAAAACAGTTTGTTATTTCTTTAGTTATGATTAATTGTAGGTAAATACAAAATAAATACTTTCAAAACATCTACACTGTGAACAGAGTTAAATATAGATTTTTTTTTGGAGTCTGTTTTGATATTGACTTGGCATTTTGACACACTTTACTTTAAAAGGTGTCCTAGAATGTGTATAACCTTTCAGAAAGAAAAATAAGGCATTTCTTTCACACTCAGTGGATGAAATAATTTATTTTGCCAACAGTAATAACTGCAAATTTATTAGCTGAAAATAGGCAATTGTTGTAAACTTTAGGCTCTCAGCTAATATTGTGCTCTAGTTATTTTTTAGCTTGACACAAAACAATATCCAGTCAAGTTGGAAATCAATAATATCTAGAGAAAACTTTGGTGGAATATTCTGAATTAGGAATTGGCCAGTAGCTGCCATGACTGCGTTAAGTAAAACCTCTGATAAATATGTCTTTTTTCTTTAGAAGTGTTAATGCTAACAAAATTAATTTACCTATAAGATCATTACTTTTGTTTGAAAATATAGATTAAAAGGCCTCTTTTGTAATATGCATTTTGATTTTAGGATAGCTTTAGTTTTAGAGAAAAATTGCAAAGATGGTACAGAGAGTTCTTACATATGCCACACTCGGTTTCCCTACCAATAATACCTTGTATGGTATATTCGTCATGATTAATGAATGAATATCAATAAATTATTATTAACTAAAATCCGTATTTTATTCTTTTTTTTCAGTTTTTGCCTAATGTCCATTTTTTTTTCTATTCTCAAGAATCTTTCTGGGATTTCCTACTACATTTTGTCCTTATATTTCCTTAGACTCTTCTTGACTGTGATAGTTTCTCAAATTTGCCTTGTTTTTGATAACCTCGATGGTTTTAAGTATTGGCCAGGTATATTTTAGAACGACCACATTTGGGCCTAGAACATTCATTTTCTCTTGGAAAAAATATATTGGAGTTTTTGGTTCTCAGGTCTTTGGGCTCTAGAACTTACACCAGTGACCCCCTCCACCCTGATTCTTCAGGAAAACTAGGCGTTCCTAGTACTCCATCTCATAGAACTTTTCAGCCTCCACAATTGTATGAGCCAATTTCCACAGTAAGTCCACTTTTATCCAAATATCTATCTCCTATTGGTTCTGTTTCTCTGGAAAACCCCAACTAATATGCTGTTATATAGCAAAGCAATTGACTTTTTGTATATTGGCCTTGAGTCTTGTGATATTGATATAGTCACTTATTATTTACAGGGGGATTTTTATAGTTTTTGTTGATGTTCTACATAGATAATTATGTCACATGCAAATAAGAGTTTTATTTCTTCCTTGCCAATATGTATACCTTATATTGTTTTTTTAATTTTTTTCCCCACTCAGTAGAACTTTCAGTACTAAATTTAATAGGAGTGAATGGTAAGAAAGAACATCCTTTCCTTAGGGGAGAAGGTGTTCAGTTTCTCACCATGAAGCATAATGTTAACTGTAGGCTTTTTATAGATTTTTTAAAATTTAATATCTAGTTGTGAAAATTTTTCTCCTGGTATGCTGAGAGTTTTTATCTTGAATAGACGTTGAATGTTATCAAATATTTTTCTGCATCATTTGACATGATTATATGCTACTTTCACAAATGGCTTATGGACTTGGCAATGTCTTTTCCCTTGGAAGATAGACTTTTGTGATTAAAAGAAAAAAAAAACGCCCTGAGCATATTTCATAAAGGTTACTCTTCTGCTCACTTTTGAAAATTCATAGAGGATCTTTCTCTTGATCTTCATTTTGAGAACCTGGTGGATTCCTGGAGGTAAAGGAATATGGTCCCCATGAGATTTTTACTCTCATGCTTATTCACAAGCATGAATTGCTCAGCCTCCAGCAATTCATCAACATTACCACTTGTGTATTCCTACTAGTTTATAGTTCCAGTAAGCCTTGCAGCGAGACCAAGGCATTTATATCAAAAACTGCTCCTTGGGCCCAGAATCCTCCTCAGAATATTTTTTGGCCATTGACAAATTTCTTTACGTGAGTTCATTACAAATACACTCAGAAAGCAGTGATTCCAGATGTGCAGTGGAGTTCAGAGCTTTTATCCATCGCCTATTAAGTCTGTGAGTTATCAGTAGCACATAGTAAGCACCTACTATGCACCTGACACTGGTGTCACAGATCAAGCAGTGAACAAAACAATCTTTTTTCTATTTTTTTTCCTATAGAGAAAAGTAAATGGTTGTACCCAGAAGTTCTGGGAACTGGTGGTTTACAGAAACAGTACAGAGAATCATAAAGAAGGTGACTTATGTGTAATATGGTAATTTTGTCATCTAAGGAAGGAGTCTTTATAGTTTTATCTATTAACAGAAATCATCGAATCAATGTTGTTAAATATTGTTTTATATTAACGAAATATTAATGTAATCTATATCAAGTGCCTCAAAATCCATAAAGAAATTTACCTAGTTTACAAAATTTCACAAGATCAGAGATAAGTTTGATTTATCACAACTGAGTCCCTGAAATATGGCCTATCAAAAACAAAAATTACCTTTTGCAGAGCTCCATGGGAATAGACAGTGCTTAGCAGCAGTTGTGATCTTGGTCAACTAAAGGGCTTGAACCTCATCCTCCTTGCCCTCAAAGGAAAAGATAATGCTAAGATAACTATAAATGTCAGCTTGTATTAGAAACTGGAGTCAATGTTCCAGTAAATATTGCTATGTAATCCTGGCTCCGATTCCGCTAGGGAAGAGTTAGTACAGAGCTCAAGGGTCAGGGTCACATTCTAGCTTGTGACATCTGGTCCTGCTAGCTATCTGTGAACTTCCCTAAAGTGAAAGGGTGATGTGGACCCTGCCTATCCAGATACACAACACTACTGATGCTGTGAACGTCATTTTCACCAATGAGTATAGCTCCACCAGGTTTTATGCGTCTATCCTTTGGCCATGAAGTGTTTGCATTATATAATACAGGTCAAACAAAGGTATGAATACTTGTACAATTCTTAATCTCAACCTTAATTGGCAAGCAGTATTCAAGATGATGGTAATAGTTTTGTTACCAATATAACAAGAAACTAGTTAAGTGGTAAAGCTTTAGAACCTTGAGTTAAATGTATTAAGTCTCCTGGGACTCCCAGGACTAGGAGATTTTATCATCTTATGGTTCCACTATTCAATCAGGAACTTTCCTAGTATCTCTCCCACCCCTCCTCTCTTCTTTCTTCATCTTTGCTATATACATTTCATTTATAGGCAATGTAGTTGTTATTGTGTAATCTGGAACCCTCTATCTACTTAAAGCTTCTGTTTCCTATAATGAATCATTGCTAATCATGTTATTTTGATAAGCATATATTCTATGGTAAATCACTAACCAGTGCACATTATCCAGAGTAATGAATCTCTCTCTATTTTCATAGGAAGAATGTATATCACTTTTTGTTAAGGGGTACATTCTCTTTTGGGAAAGTGATTTGTTTCTACACCCCTTTGCACATTGTATGGCCTCTTTTTGACAGTGCATATATATATATATATATATATATATAAAATAGTTTTGAGTATTTCTTTTGACACTGAAGCACAGTGAAGGAAGACTTAGAATTCTAGTATGAGAATTCAACATCAATCCGTTTCTATCCTTCCAACCCAATAATTGTATGCCCACAGGTGTCTTATTATTCACAGGTTTAAGGTTCAGCCACTGAAATTGGAAGGGCATATTTCTCAGTGTCATTTTCTCCGGATGCTGTGTATAGCTTTTCTGAGGCAACAAAGAATTGGTTGCATAAATCCAGATTAATGAAAAAATATGTTTATGAGGTGGCAATAAGCATTTACTTTATCAACACGTAATTGTCACTATTTATGTGGGTTTGTGCCTTGGGGGCAATGATGAAATCTGCTTCTCTTCTCCCTTTCCTTACCTGACACATCTAATTCCATCATTTCTTTCCCTACTGATGGTGTGGATTTTAAAGATACATTTCCATGTTTTACGCTAGATCTATCTCCTTGGATTATGAGCAAGGAGATTCTGCTACTTTCTTCAGTTTGTGTTTATCTTGGTATTTATAGATTTCACTAGTCCAAAATAACAGCAGCTGTAAATGTAAGGAGTCTTCTTGTTCTTGTCTTCCAAGGAAACACTAGATGTGAGATATGCTTGAACATTTATTTACCACCTATTTGTGTAAACTGTTCTGATTTCATTTTTTCACATCAGAACCTTTGGGAATGATTTTCTTATGAAACCAAAGACTTTCTAGACAAAAACACAGCTTCTGATGAAGAAATATTTTAATCAGGATCTGAGATTAACATAAAATCCTACTTTGTAAATTAATAAATCCCCTGATACACTAAACAAATTTGTTTGCTTTCAGTATCAAAATAAATATGGATAGAATAGAGCTTACATTTTCAATGTTGTAATAAATAATTTAAAAGCAACAGAATAAAGCATAAAACATAAATAAATATAGCATAAATATTAATGGATGGTTTTTATATGAAATAATGTGTTAGGAACATAATACTTCTCCATAAAAGAAACAACTGTGGATTCTTGTTATCAGCCCTTTATCGGATATGTAGCATGCAAACATTTTCTCCCATTCTGTAGGTTGTCTATTCACTCTAATGATAATTTCCTTGGCTGTGCAGAAGCTTTTTAATTTGATCAGATTCCATTTATTTATTTTTGTTGCTGCCGTGATTGCTTTGGGGGTCTTATTCATAAACTCTTTGCCTAGGCTGATGTCTGTAAGAGTTTTACCAACATTTTCTTCTAGAATTATTAGGGTTTTATGCCTTAGGTTTAAGTCTGTTATCCATTGTGAGTTGATTTTTGTGAGAGGTGAGATGCAAATCAAAACTACAATGAGATATCACCTAACTACAGTGAAAATGGCTTTTATCAAAAAGTCCCAAAACGACAAATGCTGGCATGAATGTGGAGCGATAGAAACACTCTCATACTGCTGGTGGGACTGCAAATTAGTACAACCTCTGTGGAAAGTAATTTGTAGATATTTCAAAGAGCTAAAAATAGAAATACCATTTGATCCAGTAATCCCACTACAAGGCATCTATCCAAAGGAAAAAAAAGGTATTCTATAATAAACACATCTGCACTAGAATGTTTATGGCAGCACAATTCACTATAGCAAAGATGTGGAAACAACCCAAGTGCCCATCAATACCTGAATGGATTAATAAAATGTGGTATATGCATACCATGGAATACTTCTCAAACATAAAAAAACAGTGGTGAACTGGCACCTCTAATATTGCCCTGGGCGAAGCTGGAGCCCATTCTTCAAAGTGAAGCATCACAAGAATGGAAAAACAAGCACCACGTGTACTCGCCATCAAATTGGTACTAACTGATCAACACTTAGGTGCTCACATGGAAGTAATACTCATCGGGTACTGGGCAGGTAGGAAGTGGGTGGTGAGGATGGGTAAAACTAATGGGTATGGAGGGCACCGTATGGGGGATGGGCACGCTTGTTGCTCTGGCTTGAGCGAGGCAAATGCAATATATGTAACCTAAACATTTGTACCCCTGTAATATGCTGAAATCAAAAAGAGAGCAACACAAAAAAGAAAAAAAGAAATAAATTGGAAAAAAATGACTGTGGGATATTACTAACCATGTTACTTTATGTTAGCATTTTTACTTTAGAAACTTGTTCTCTAGTTAATCTGATGAAAGAGTTGAAGATCTCTGATTTACTACCTTGGATCTGTTTTATACCCAGAAAAAAATCTCATCAACCCCTAGTTGCTGTGAAATAATCTAATAATTTTCACTGTAAAACAAATATTTTAACTGGGTTTGAGCTTCAAAGAATAAATAAATCGAGAACAGATTGGATAACATTTAAATCCAATGCCCCCCTAAATGGCTTTAAGTTCTTATTATTCCTTTTTTTCACGCTTTGTAATAAAAAAACATAAAAGACCATGTAACTACAGTTATCCCTCCACACCTATGGTTTTCACAATCATGGATCAAAGTTATCATTAAATTAATTAATTAAAAATAACAATATGGCAATAAAAATAAAAAATAATGAAGTACAACTCTTTACACAGCATTTATGTTGTATTATGTATTATAAGTATTCTGAAGATGATTTAAAGTGTATGTGAGGACGTACATAAGTTATATGTAAATACTGTGCCATTTTTATAGAAGGGAGTTGAGCATCCATGGATTTTCATGTCTGTAGGGGGTGGATGGGAGTGCGGTTTTGGGGTATCTTGGAACCAATCCCCACAGATACCAAGGATCTACTGTATATTCAAAGAATGTACTTTGCTGGGAGAAGCAAGGATATAAATTTACTAAAATTTAAGTAGTAATCAGCAATGAATGCAATCAATATCAAAGAAAATTCAGTTTAGAAGACAGCATCTGTAACTGCAAAATAAAATGAATGGCACAGACAATAAGAACTATGATCTCAGAGAATGAGACATCTTCATAGGAAATATTGGGCACCTGAACTACTAGGTTAAAAACATGGCTTCTTGGACTAAATATCTTTCTCTTTCTTGAATTTTTTTTAATTGTCTAAAGGATTTCTTCAACTAATTACACACATAAACAATAGATATAAAATTAGAAATTTGCTTATGTATATATGCATTCTGTCCAGAAACTATATAGCCATGTAATATTCAAAATTAGAGACTTTACTGAAGAAGATACAAGAAACATTTTACATAGGACGATGATGCCTCAGTCTCCTTCAAAGTAGGCACGTTGGGACCTCACACAGTTCTCCCAGCGTCTCTCAACCTCACCCAAACACGTTAAACATTTTCAGGTGTTCTGCTTGTTGCGGGCCTTGCAGAATGTGGATCACTTCCAACAGATTCTCAACCATCTTTGAAGCATTTGTTCCGCACTTTTTATTTGTGCTGCACTTATTACATCATCCTCAAAAGCCTTCTGTATCACACAAATAGATTCTGTGGAGGAGTTTATAAGCTTAATGCAAAATATGATGCAGATTTATTGCTCTATTCACTAAGTAATTTTGAATGCGACAGCCACGCATTACACGTGCTCACTCTAAAGCATCTAGCACCCCACTGACGAGTACAGTGAAAGCACCATTGTTCACATGTGGGCATTCCAGTCCATGTCCTTGGATGCCGGGTTACATGGATTTTGCACAAAACGTTCTCTTTATATTAACAATGGTTGAATACCTTCCAGACAGACCTCATATAGTATATATATAGTGTATATATATATACATATAGACAGACCTCATATATATACACTATGTTATATATACATGTATATGAGGTACAACTTCAGAGTCCTTGAATTCTAAAACATCTTTATTTTACATTCATATTTGGTAAAGGAATCATAGAGTAGAAGTAGGAAAGAGATTATGTGGAAGGACTCTGGAGCCAGAATATCTATGTTTATATCCCCACTATTTCACCTATTAAGTTGATGGCCTTGATCAATAGCTTATTCTCTTTGTGCTTCTTCCATTGTTCACCTGACGGATGGACTTATAATGAGATCTATTTCAGAAGATTAAATCAGTTAATATACAAAGAACACTTAGAGCACCTGGCACTTCGTGAGCATAACATAAATATTAGCTATTAATGGCATATAGGTATTCAGTTCCAGGCTTCAATCATTTTTTATTTCAAATTTAAAATGCACCACTCATTTATTGCCTGTTAGGCAATGCTGTCAATAACAATTTTTATCAGTCTAGTTTTATTCTTTTATTGGTAATTTTTCCCTCTCTATTAATTTTTTCAATTATTCTTTGTCTTCCATGTTCTGAACTCTCATGTGGATGTATATTGGTGTGAATTTTTTCCAGTCATCGTGTTCAGCTCTTGGCGGGCCCTTTTAATCTGAAGACTTGTGTCTTTATTTTGTTTTGAAGAATTTTCTTTTATTGTTCTTGAATATCATTCTTAAATATTTTTCTCTCTTCTGTTTTCTATCTTCTGTGTTTTTGTCCACATGTTGAAGTAATAGATTGACATTTTCATGTAAACAAAGAGTCAAAAATATGTTACCCATGTATCTTCCTTAAATAACCTCTTGATGATAGTTTCTAGTAATTGAGACATATTCTAGTCAATTGAGACATTAATAACAATTAGAACTATATTTTTACATTTCTCAGTCAATACATGCTTAGTTAGTACAAACTCTGGGCCAATCACAGTCTTCTAGGTCTGGACTACAGCTGTGAGCAAAACAAATAATGTCTCAACTATCAGGAATCTCACATTCCACTAAGAAAATAACTTTTGTTTCATATAAAAGACATCAGAAGTCTTGATATGCAGACAGACATGGGTGGTAAGCATTTGACTCATTTCAATACATAATTAACTTGTTTTTATCAAATTAATGTGGGTGATAAATATTAAATGCATGGGGTGTTTAATGAAGCTTTTATATTATGGCTGTTCAGACCCCTGTTCAAACTCTGGAGGTTTTTCAGTTCACAGAACCCCAATAATTCATGTTTTCAAGTAATTGTTCTTTGCCTGGCTTTGTAGAGTCTTGTCTTCCTCACGTATGTGGCTTTGTAGCTTGCCAAAGACCCAAGGGGTTTTGCCAATACCCAGACTCAAATTCTAGCCATTTCGGTAACCCTGAACACACAGTTCTCTCTCCTTAGCTCAGCTGGACCATAATTCTCTTTTTGGTCTCCCCTCCTCTGCACTGCAGTCTGAAAAGCATCTCCAGGCAGAAAGCCCAGGCAATCATTAGAGTTCACCCTCATTTATTTCTCTTTCTTCATGGATCACAGCCCTGTGCTGTGTGTTGTCCAACATTTGAAGACAATTTCTTTCTTTTCTGTTTCTGAGTTTTATAATTGCTTACAGCAAGAGAGTTAGTCCATGACTAGTTACTCCCATTTTGCTGAAGGAGAAAACTTGTTTTTATAATCATGAGTTAGGAAATACGATTTTGAAAAAGTTTTGAAAATACTATTTAAGCTTTTTCAGAGAAAGAATAAAAGTACAAGGGAAGGGGAGGCACTTCCCTTGTACACTACGAAGTATATGTAGATTTTAGATACCAATACATAAATATATGAACATCAACATAATTAGATTTCAGCATTGCCTCTTGCTTTTTTAATTTACATTTTAATCACTTTAATCATTCATACTTATTTTATCACATTCAAAATTAGCTTATTTGATAAGTCTGTGACTAGTTTTAAATTTACAACAGATAAAATAATAGAAAATTTTTGCTACTGAATAAACCAGAAGTAACTTCAACTATGCCATGTATTATGGTTTGCCGTTACAATCCTTATTTAGCATATCTTGAAATGCATCATATCTCTGAAAAAAGTGATATCACACAGCTGAAATCTGATCTAGCAAACTAATGACTTATTTCAGTTTGTATTCCTACATCAGTAAAATAAAATATTTAGGAAAAAAAATCTGATTGTACTGCCTTCTACATCTGAAGTCAATGACATATTCTCCATAGTAGCTTCTTTTTAAAAGTAAAATGTATATGTAGACCTCAAGACATTGGCATTAAGGCAAAGGTATGAGTTAATAAAAATACAAAAAGGAAAAATGAAGAGCCTTCTAATGTCATGCTGAAAATATGTATCAATTTAGGGAAGGATGATCTTTTTTTTTACTAAACTCTTGAGAATTCTAATAGGCTACTTTTCTCTTGTGTGCCTGATAATCTTACAAAGAGAAAACTTCCTGCCTATCCAAAATATGGCAGGCTTATTTGTAGTTAGTTAGACAAACCTAACCCCAAACAAAAGTAATGAATAATTTTAAAACATTTAAACTTATTTCTGAAAAATATTAATTTTTAAAAAATCTAAAACAAAAATATTCTTTCTACAGAATGCAAAAGCTTTAAAGATATTTATAATTTTTCAACTCTTGAATTCATATTGTTTTATATTAGAGAACTTTTGATCCTCCATGAGTCATAATCCATATTGCTATAAATTCAGGACTATGAAATAGGAAAGCAAAAGTACAAGACTTTGAATGGACGATATGGATGCAGATATAATGTGTTATTGTTTGTGTTATCATTCTTATTGTGAACTAGGCACCGTAGTGGTTGAGGAAGGACTTTCAGTCAGTTGGACTTTATTTCGAATCCCAGTTCTACTATTGACTTAAACTTATGATCGTGGAAAAGTTGTTTAATTTCTCTATGCTTTAGTTTCTTTGCCATTTAAAATAAAGATAATAAAACGTGACTGACAGTTAGTTGTAAAGATTGAGAGACACAGACACAAACAGAAAGTGCCCAGTCTGTACATGACAATAAATTCTGACCTATAACCTCTGTAGTAAACAGCTTTTGGAGCCAAGGCAGAGCTTCTGTAGCAATCAGCCCAAGATGGCCAGGACTTGGTCCATGACTGCCAGTTTCAATCTTTTTTTTTTTTCTTTTGTCCTTATTTCCGATTTAGGACCAACAGTAGAAAGCCAACTACTTCCCCAAACCAATCATGTAAGAAGCTCTACTTCTAGTTAGTTCGCCTCCAGCTTCCCTATTCCCAAAACTTGCAAACAGAGTACCTAAGGCATACCTTTTTTCTTTTTTTGACCTCACTATAAAGCTTTCCCACCCCTCTGCCTGCCTTTATTAATGGTAATAGTGGCTTGCTATATAGCAAACTGTGAATAAATATCTTCTGTTTGTTCTCATTTGGATGGTATTCATTTATTTCCACGAGATTCAATGAGAGAATGAATGTAAGAATCCCAATCTCACATTTGGTACATATGAGTGCTCAATAAATGGACAGAAGCACCTATTGAATGGTTGGATCTATATTCTTCTTGATCTTGCTGAAGGTGATGCTTCAAACATGGTTAACATTGTATTTTGTGTTTGGAGAAGTTTAACACACAGATTGCTCTCTGTCAGCTTGCACACACAGTGACTATCTGGAATTAGTAAAATAAATGCTTAGCTTTAAAAAAAATGCATTGTTTTGGAGAGTAGTGAGTCCCCTGACATAAGAACCAAGCAAATAATAATAAATGCCCTCTCCAAGACACTGATGATCAGGTTGGGAGGCTGAACTAATAAAGGAGGCACACCAAAGTGATCTGGTGAGCATTTAAAGAACAACAGATGGCTTGGCCCCAATTAAAATGTAATAAATCCAAACGTGTAGGGAGTGGGATCTAGGATTAGGATTAATAAAAGTCTCCTTAGGTGATTCTAGTGAAACTGGTTCTACAAAGAACATTGAAGAACAACTAAACTAGATAATGTTCCCTCCTTAAAAAATTAGAAATACAAAAAAGTCCCTGCATTACTCTAAAATCTGGAAAAAAAAGGAAAATTTCAATTAGATCACCTAGTTAAAGAATTTTGCATTACTAAGATTAACAATAAAATATAGTTTTCCACTCCAACTTTATATCCTCATTCCCACATACGATAAGAATTATGCAGAACCCACTTAAAGCCAGGCACTATTTTCTTTTTCTTCAACTTTCTGACATACTAGTCATTGCTCTATAAATTCTGCCCCTCACTCCTAGAATTTTCTAAACTCTTCTCTTTTCCTGGCATTCAGCCTAGGGAAGAGTACATTACTTTGAAAAACTCTTGTGGCTCAAAGACTCCATTTCCTATGACAAGAAAAATATGACCAAGGGAGACAACCTAAACCTGGACATGAGCCTTGCCCTTTTGGGCCATCCCTAAGCATGACATGTGACTTTGGCCTTGACTAAGTCACTGCACAGCAGACAGTAATATGGAGATGGCAGGCACTCTCAGCCCAGCCCAGAAAAGATACACTATCTACCTTTCTTTAATGTAGCTGTGAAAATTATTTCCAGATACTTTGCTGTTAAGAACGCTTGTGAGGAAAATTCAGAAGCATGCCAAACCCACAGAAATGCTAAATGGAGTGGAGAGCATTTCCAATGGCTTGGTACAGCTCCTGAGAGGAAAAAAAAATCTGAGAATGTGGGCAATGTGACATAACAGATGCCCCTCCGTAAACATAATAAGCAAGTTCTCATTTGACCATCTGGGTCCCAACTTGTTTGGTAGGAAACTGGCTTTTATAGAAGGATTTACACCATTAATGAAAAGTCTTAAGGTACTTGCATTCATGCTGCTATGTGTGGCTCGGGATTCTAGCAGTTGTTTATTCAACTAGCAAGGTCAAAATCACTTGCTTTGAAATAGTTTGCTTCAATAAGATCAGATAGAGGATCTATGCTTCTCCAACTCTCTTCATCCTTATAAATAAGACACTCTTGTTAAATGCATATACCGCTGTTCGCAAGCTCCAAATGACCCAGAGAAGCAGCTTGGATCACAATGTTGAGAAAGAGTGTGATTCGGCAGTCTTGATTCAGCAGAAAGGAGCTCCATACAAGATTAGAGATGATGCCATCTGTGGGCCTCGGGTCAGCATCATCACATTTCATTATAATTATCTATTTACATGCCTATCACCCTGCAGGCAAACGCTTCTATAAAACAGATGATAATTTATTCATGTCGATATCATCATTTACAAAAACAATGCCTGGCCCCCAGTGGTTATTTGATATTTGAAAAATGAATGTTCTTTACTGCCTGATGGAGAGCATCACAGAGTAACAATAACTACAAGTGATAGTCAGGGTACATTTCTGTTCCTTCAGAAGGTAAGGTCTATTGCGATGACTAAAGTACCACTCCCAGTCACTGCCATCATCAGCTCCATCCAACATTCTGATTCCGAATGAAAACTAAGAGCTATTTTAATGCTCCATCAACCCTATATTTTTCCAAATGACCTGTTATAAATTCCTACTAAGAATGGATATACCTCTATTTACAGTCTTTTAGCTTCTTTTGGAGTGGTAGATTAAAAAAAAACAAAAACTGGTTACTTGATTTTTATAAGCCTTCTTTCTCCAAACCTTAAGTGTTTCAACTAATTTTATGATTTAATTATTAGTTCAAATAATATACATGTGTATGTATTTGTATATTTTATATGTATATATGTTTACATTTATGTGTATGATTCACATCTTAGTAACTAGCTATTTATTCAGAGTTTGATTATTATAAAATGTTAGTAAATTCAGAATATAGCTTTTATTTATATAAAATACTTCTAGAATTTTTCTCTTTCCGGTATCTACCCATATTTGAGCTTTTTTTTTTTTTTTTTTTTTTTTTTTTTTTTTGG
>CAUYMX010129554.1:0-22875 GCA_963573855.1 Lepilemur septentrionalis | reverse complement strand
AGCAACCTCAAACTCCTGGGCTCAAGCGATCCTCCTGTCTTAGCCTCCCGAGTAGCTGGGACTACAGGCATGCGCCACCATGCCCGGCTAATTTTTTCTATATATTTTTAGTTGTCCAATTAATTTCTTTCTATTTTTAGTAGAGACGGGGTCTCGCTCTTGCTCAGGCTGATTTGGAACTCCTGACCTTGAGCGATCCACCCGCCTCGGCCTCCCAGAGTGCTAGGATTACAGGTGTGAGCCACCGTGCCCGGCTCTTTCTATTTTTAGTAGAGACGGGGTCTCGCTCTTGCTCAGGCTGGTCTCGAACTCCTGAGGTCAAATGATCCTCCCGCCTCAGCCTCCCAGAGTGCTAGGATTACAGGCATGAGCCACCACGCCCGGCCTGTAAATAAAGTTTTATTGGAACACAGCCCTCCCCAACCCCTTTTAGGCAGAGTTGAGTAATTCCCACACAGGCTACCTGGCCCGCAAAGCCTAAGATATTTACCATCTGACCCTTTAAGAAAACATTTACTGGCTCCTGACTTTAGGAGTCACTGAAATGGCAGGGTTCGCCCACTCAGCCGGCTCTGGTTGCCACCTCTCCACGCCCGCAGCTTTGCTACAGTCCCCACCATGGCCTAAAGCTCCCCCGGGATGGGGGGAGAAGAGGGATAGGGTCATCTCGTCATCTCGGTGGGGATCAGGAGTGAGGTTTGATGTCAGACCCTACCCTTACCTTCCTGTGGGCCATGTCTGTCCTCACTTTCCGATCCCCACACCCTCCTAAAAAAGAAACCACTTCTGGGGAAGAGATAGCTCCTGGCGGCCTCTGTCCCCCTTCTCCTGTGCCACCTGGCCAGGGTGAGCCACCCACTTGGTTGGCCTAGGGGGAGCTATGGTCTGCCAAGGGCTGAGCGATCACCCCCGTGTCCATACAGCCAGCCGGGCAGCAGCTGATGCCCGGGGACGTGCTGGACACCAGTCTGCAGCCGCGTCCAACCTCTCCGGCCTCAGCCTCCAGGAGGCACAGCAGATTCTCAACGTCTCCAAGCTGAGCCCTGAGGAGGTCCAGAAGGTGAGGCCACCAGGCCATCCCCAGACACGCCTTGCCTAGACTGGCCAGAAGTTGGGGGATTGGGGAACATGGTGGGGCGGGGGGGCAGGTGCAGAGGCTCTGGCCACAGCCAGCTCAGACTCTGACTTGGGGGAGCCACTGTTGCTTGTTTTGGGCCCGAAGCAGGGCCGTCGTAGAGACAGAGTGTTTGCCGCCAGCTGCTGAGCCCGCCCTCACCGGCATTGTGCACGGCTCTGCCCCTCAGAGGTCACGCAGCTTCCTGTGCTGCACATGTGGTTCTCGGGGCGGAGGTAGAGCCCTGCAGCCTCCCCTGTCTCCAGCCCAGTCTGCAAGCCCTCTCACCTGTCCTCTCTCCACAGAACTACGAACACTTATTTAAGGTGAATGATAAATCCGTGGGTGGCTCCTTCTACCTGCAGTCAAAGGTGAGTGGTCTTTGATTCTGGGACGGGGATAAGCCATGGGAGGCGAGCTCCCAGCTGCCTCACTGGAGGTCCCTCGTTTCCAGGCAGGGGGCTGGCATTAAGGCGGTGGTAGGTAGGAAAGTGTGCAGGGAGGGCCTCCTGAACTGCCACTCCTGGCTGCCTTAGCTCTGTGGGCCCAGGCAATCAGGCTGTCACCCTGGACAGCGGCCCTCCCAGCAGCTGGGTCTTTGAGGGAGCAGGAGCACCAGCTGGTGATCTGTGAGAACGAGCCCTCTGGCACATGTTGCGTGGTGCATCAGCTCAGCCCCCAGGCCACCCCTTCCACCCTGGGGCTCTGCTAAAGGAGGCATCACATCCACCTGGAAATCAGCCTGGCCCTGGCCCTGGGCTGGGAGAGGCCCGTCCAGGCTGGCCTGATTATCTGTGACCCCCCCCCACCTCAGGTGGTTCGAGCGAAGGAACGCCTGGATGAGGAACTCAGAATCCAGGCCCAGGAGGACAGAGAGAAAGGGCGGACGCCAAAGACGTGACTGCTCACATCCCTCCACCCTGCCCCGCCGCCTCTAATTTATAGCTCAGTAATAAATGTCATTTCTGCATTTCTGTGTGCATGTAGGTTCCACACGGCAGGCTGCTCTTCCTGCCAGTTGTAGGGCTGTGCGTGCTGCGGGCAGGGGAGGCAGCAGCCTCTGACAGCCCAGAGGGGCCGGGGTGGGCGAGGCTGGCAGCCAGCCGGGCCCTGGCCAAGTTATATCACGTACCGGACACAGCAGCTCCTGCTTCTGCAGCGCCGGTGCCAGCACCAGGCTCCCTTCCGGGGCATCCTGACCCTGGCCCTCCCACAGGCGGGGGCCCCCTGCCCCACGCCACCTTTCCCTGGGGCCGGTTTGAGTCTAGCACCTCAGGAATCTGGGGGAGACAGGCCTTCAGCTCGTGGACTGAGGCGCCGCTCACTAAAGTCGCGGGGGGCAGTAGTTGGACAAAGACTTGAACCTTGTGGTGCTTAGTCTGGAATCTTCTGTCTTAGCTCCCAGCACCTGTGCCCCCTGAGCACCCACCTCCTTCCCTCCCAGTGTCTGCTCTCAGCAGGCCGAGGGGCAGCGGCACCCACCTGGCCGGGGCCGCACAGGCAGGGGGGTCTAGTGCCCAGTGGCCCAGCTCCTGGCACGTCCACAACACCGAAACCATCTCTGCAACTCACTTTTATTGTTTCTTTATAAACTTCCTCTCACATGGAGGAATATATTGTTATAGTCATTAGCTTATCTCTTTTTTTTAAACTCTATGCTAACAGCAATGGAGCCAAGAGGAGGGAAACAAGCTACGATAGAAAGGCACTTAGAACCTGTTAAAATACTGATATCCTGGAATGTGCAACAACAAACCAACAACAACAAAAAGTACACCGGCCTTCTGAGCCTGGTCTATCACCGAATCACATGCTGAGCTAACGTCACCTTCCAGTGCCCTGTTCCTCTGCTCTGCTTGAGTCTTAAACCCATAGCCCCCGCTGGGGCCTTAAGGCCTGGGCCCCTAGCGGGTGGGGATGCTTGGGTCCTGGGTGGGGCCCAAAGAAAGGAGACCTGCTCCCTCCTACTTGCTCATAGCCCCTTCGAGGGGCAGAGCCAGCACGGCCAGGCCCTGTCAGGGCTGGGGTCCTAAGGCCAGCAGCAGGGCGGCCAGGTCAGGGTGACCCCTCTAGGACAGAAGGGCAGTCCAGGAAAGGATGGGGTGAGCAGAGCTGCTCAGAGAACGCAGGGCTCCAGAGGGCCCCACTGCCGCTGGCAGCTCCTTTGTTCTGCAGATGGGGAAGTGGAAGGGCTCTGGCCACTCTGCAGCCTGGTGACAGGACAAGCCTAGAAGCCGGGGCTCCCACCTGGCAGGTGGGCAGGGGGTGGTGAGGCCCAGGGTGGAGGCACCGCCGTGGGATCTGGCAGTGGGCTGTTGGGCACAGGGGCCTCCTGCCATGGGCCCTGAGTAGCACAGACCCTGGGGGAGCTGGTTGGGGAGTTACAGTGGTAGGAGGCACCTCTAGGAAAGGGGCCCAGCTGGGAAAGCCAGAGGCGACACCTTGCCTCAGGCCACCCTTCCCAGGGAGAGAGAGGGGCCACTCCCAAGCCTAGCTCCCTTCCCTGAGGCCCCCCAACACGTGCTGACACTCAGCATCCCCTTCCTAGAGCAGGACTGATGCTCTGCAGGGCAGTGCTGCCCAGGGTGAGCCCAGCTGGGCAGGGATGCAAAGATGGAGCTCGGCCTGGCCCCACCTGCTCCCTGAGCTGGCGCTGGGCTAGATACCCAGGTCACCTGGGAGTCCTGGCCCTACAGCTGCCAGTCTGGCACCTCTGCTCCAGCTTGGGGCTTCCTCAGGCCTATGCCCATGCTTCCAGGGTGCAGGGCCAGGCGAGTGGTCAGCTGTACCCTCCCTTTGGCAGTGCTGTCTGCCTGGGTGACTGAGGGACAGCTGGCACAGCAGGCCCCCCTTCTAGGAGCTGGGAGGCACCTTGTCAGGGACAGGGAGGGGGGTTGCCTGCATTTGTCTTGCTCTCCCTCTGGAGGGTGGGCCAGAGGGAAAGGGGTCCAAGGAGCCCCCAGGGCGGAGGCTGAGTGAAGGGGGTGGGGCCTCTGCTCCTGCAGCTGATCACTTTCGGGTGGGGAGGGAGCCTGGAGCCCAAGGGAGGGCAGATGCCATCCACCTGTCCCCACTGCTGGGGCATGGGCAGCAGTCTCTGCCATCCCCATAGCTGGCAAGTAGGGAGGGCAGGTGAGCTGCCCAGGTTGGCCACTGGATGAGGGAGGCACCAGGGTGAGAGAGAGAAGGGGACCTAGGGCCAGGGGAGGGTCTTAAAGAAGCTGTGGGACAGGAGGGCCCGAGGGGAGTGAGGCCTCAGCACCCAGAGCACGGCTCTCTCTGGACGGCAGGTCCAGGTCGTCACTCGGGAGCCGGAAGCCAGCAATGACCTAGCACCATCCTTGCTGCCCAATGGGCTGGGGCTGCCTTGTTGGGGGGGGGGGGGAGCCACAACCAGCCAGGCCCTGGGGCAGTAGGACATTATTGCTATTTCGCAGAGAGTTTCCGTTCGTCTGGGCAGGGCCCGGGTGCCGGCTGGGCTGCCTCAGGTGTCCGCTGGGGGGTGTCAGTTCACCACGGCGGGTTTGAGTAGCACGGAGCCTGGTGGGATGACCACCCAGCCAGGGGCCAGTGCCTCTGGGCTGCTGGCCGCCGAGCTGATGCCCGTGGACAGGTCCAGCACTGTACCCGGCAGCAGGGGGAGTCTGTCGGGGCTAGGCCGGGAGCAGCTGCTCTCCGTCCTTTCGAGGGGCGTCTTGCGGCCCTCCATGCTGAGGGCCCTGGTGGGCGCCGGCCCACGCCCCTTCTCCCCCTCAGCCTTGCCGCCAGCGGAGCCAGCGAGGAGGGAGACCACAGGCAGGCCCAGTCCGCCAGCCCCAAAGGGCGAGGGCAGCAGTGGGTTCTTGGCCAGATTGAGAGGCAGGACGGGGCCTGGCAGCCCAGGGCCCATGCCGCCCCCACCCCCACTGCCCCCGCCATTGCCACAGGCCAGGGCGCTGAGGTCCAGGGGACCAGGGGCCAGGGGCAGGGGTAGGCCCGGCAGGCTGGGGCCTCCAAAGAGGGCGGCAGGGTTGGGGATAATTATCTGGGCCCCACTGACATAGGGGCTGCCGTCGGGGGTGGGCAGTGGCGGTTTGGGGGGTGGGCGCAGCTGCAGGAGCTCTTGCTGCTCGTGGGACACGAAGTGACCGTGGGCCTTGATGTGCTTGCGCAGCGAGCTGGGGTCCGTGTAGCGCTTATG
The DNA here is from genome assembly GCA_963573855.1 of Lepilemur septentrionalis. Lineage (NCBI taxonomy): Eukaryota > Metazoa > Chordata > Mammalia > Primates > Lepilemuridae > Lepilemur > Lepilemur septentrionalis. Next base: position 17,581 of record CAUYMX010129554.1, on the reverse strand, counting down.
GCAGCCGGGCATCTTGCAGTAATAGGGCTTGTCCACGTAGTGGGTGCGCGTGTGCTTGAAGCGGTCACTGGAGTTGGAGTAGCGCTTGTTGCAGCCCTCGTAGGGGCAGACGTAGGGCTTCTCACCTGCGGGGTCATGCGGTGCCGCCGTGAGGGGCCTCTCCCCGTCCCAGGTCTCCCCGCCCTTGCATTCAGCATCCCCCAGACCAAGAGCCCCATGAGAGCACAGACGCTCCCACTTTTGCAGGGGGGTATCCCCAGCACCTGGCTGGAGATCTGACCCCAAGCGGGGGCTCCAGGACATGGCAGCTGCGAACCCAGCCTCGCCGGCCCTGCTCTGCTACAGTGCTTTCCACGGCGGAACCCAAGCTTGGAGACTGTCGTCACACTGGGCGCCCAGCATGGACCTGGCCACGGGCATCTGCCTGAGTGCCAGCCACCCCTGCATTTGGCCCCTACACAACAAACAGACTCAAGATTCACTGAGCCTCTGCTACCGTGCTGGTTGGGGTAGGAGCCACATTTGGCCACTGAGCCTTTGACACGCAGCTCTCCAAATGGAGATGTGCTGTGAGGCTGAAACTCGCACCAGCTTTCGAAGACTTTTTATGACATGAAGAATTTCAGTGTCTCATTGATTTGTTTTTAATATTGAAATAACATTTTAGATATATTGGGTTCACTGAATTGTATTATTACAATTAATTTCACCTATTTCTTTCTTTTCCTTTTTACGCAGTGATTAGGAAATTTAAAAGTAGGTCTGTGGCTCCATCGCCAGGGCTGCTCTGCTGTGGGCTTGGGGTGCAGTGAGAATCGAAGCAGACGCAGCCTCTGCCATCACAGAGTGGCATTAGATGATCGTGCAGACGGCGGGGTGTGACCCACAGGAAAGGCTTCCCCTAGCAAGCGGCACTTGCAAAGGGACCACCGACCACCGAGGTGTGCCCCTTATCTCTGAGGCCCAGGCCTTGCCTAGAGGCCCCTGCCCCCGGCCTCACCTGTGTGTGAGCGGTTGTGGATCTTCAGGTTCTCCAGGCGGGAGAAGCTCTTGTTGCAGGTGGGGCAGCGGTGTGGCTTCTCGTTGGTGTGCGTGCGGATGTGGATGAGCATCTTGTATCTGCTCAGGGGGAGGGAGGGGGGCTCAGCTCACTGGAGGCCCGAGCCCCCAGCTCCTTCTTCCTCCCGCCCCCCACCTCACCTGGCGTTGAAGCCACGGCCGTGACGGGCACAGCCCTCCCAGTGGCAGCAGTAGCCTGCGTCCTTCTCGGGCTTGACGTGGTAGTCATTGACGTGGTCCACCAGGTCTTGCAGGAGCTCAAAGAGCTGGTTACACTGCGGGGCCAGGAAGCGTTCTGAGCCCATGTGGGGTGGCCGGCCTGCCCCAGACCCCACACCACCCTCCTGGCCCCCGCTCACCTTGGCCCAGCGACACACCAGCTGCTTGGGCAGGGGCAGCTCTGGTGAGAGGCACTTGTCCTTGGGGGAAGTGAGGAAAGAGGAAGCAGGCAGGTGCAGGGCCCCCCCGGAGCCCAGGGGCAGGAAGAACTGGAAGGAGCTGGGGACGCCGTCCAAGTAGCGTAGTGGCTGGAAGTCCTGTGGGCAAGGGGACAGCCGGTTGGGGCCCTGCTGAGTCAGCAGGCCTGGCCCCCTCTGTCCGCTTCTGTAGTGGGCTGAACAATGTCCCCCAAACAGACACATTCAAGTCCTGCACCCCACCCCCTGGCCCCGTACCTATGCATGTGACCTGATTTGGACATAGGGTCTTTGCAGATATAATGAAGTTAAAATGAGGTCATCCTGGATTAGGGTGGGCCCTAAAGCCGGTGTCTTTGTAAGAGAAAGAGGGAGATGCGGACACATAGGCACACACAGAAGGAAGGAGGCCGTGTGAAGACACGCTGGGGTGACGCGGCAACCACACTAGGAATGCCAAGGACTGCCAGAAGCCACCGGAAGGCAAGGAAGGACTCTTAGAGTCCCTGAGCCTTCTAGGCAGCACGGCCCTGCCGCTACCTTGACGTCAGACCTTAGCTCCTGGAATTGCAAGCGAGTAACACGCGTCTGTTGTTTCCCGCCACTCAGTTTGGAGGTGCGTTGTTATGGCAGCCCCAGGAAACCAACTGCCCTCTCTCCGGAACCCCCTCCTTACCGGAGCCGCAGGCACTGGGGGCAGGTCTCCATTGCCCTGGCGCTCAGGGGACAGCGAGCTGCTGCCGTTGGGCGAGTCCAGCCCAGACGGTGGGGACAAGCTGAGGTCCACCAGAGGGGCTGTTGAAAAGCGTCCTTCCACCTTCTCGGGGAACTTGGGGTTCAGCAGGAAGCCTAAGGGAGAGGCACGACTCAGGGAGTACAGGAGCCTAAGTGCTGCCCCCCGGCCACTCTGGGGCCCCAGGTGTCTGGAGAGCGCCCTGTACAGCTGACAGATAAGACGACATTGCCCATCACGTTTGACCTCTACCACCGTGGGCGCTTGGCCACTTCTGAGAGGGTAGGTGGGAAGTACCCATTTTACAGGTGGGAACAGCCTGGCACGCAAAGTGAGTAACCGAATAGGAGCCTCCAGCTCCCAGGCATACTGGCAGGTAGGGACTTTTCTAACTTTCCCCGGGCCCCTTCCTGCCTCAGTGCTCCCTTCTTTATTTTCATTTATTTATTTATTTATTTTTAATTTTTTAATTAAAAATTATTAAAGATTCATAGTTCCTTTGTCTTTTTTTTTTTTTTTTGGAGACAGAGTCTCTTTCTGTTGCCCGGGCTACAGTGAGTGCCGTGGCGTCAGCCTAGCTCACAGCAACCTCAAACTCCGGGGCTCAAGCGATCCTCCTGCCTCAGCCTCCCAAGTAGCTGGGACTACAGGCATGCGCCACGCTGCCCGGCTAATTTTTTCTATATATTTTTAGTTGTCCAATTAATTTCTTTCTATTTTTAGTAGAGACGGGGTCTCGCTCTTGCTCAGGCTGGTTTGGAACTCCTGACCTTGAGCAATCCGCCTGCCTCAGCCTCCTAGAGTGCTAGGATTACAGGCGTGAGCCACCGCGCCCGGCCTAGGCCACATATTTTGATCTCTACTCGTAATCTCTGTGGGGAATGCTTCCCCATTCACCACCATCTCATGTCATGATGTCCCTGTCAGTGCCTTACTCCTCTGATGCCACCTTCTGCAAAAAGAAAAACAAAAAAACCTTCCCATTCCCTCCAAGCAAAAAGGAAAATCTTTAAAACCCCAGAACAGGAAGAAGTACAAAGGCAGTACATCCACTTTGGAGTCAGACAGACTTGGGTGTGAACACCAGCTGTGTTCCTTCTTTGCTGTGTGATTTTGGGCAGTTGTTAACCTCTCTGAGCGTCATCTGTAAAATGGAATAGTCCTTGTATCATACAGTGAATGTTAGGATTAAATGAGATTATAGATATGAAGAGCCTCACAGTGGGCATTCAGGAAATGGAGTTCTTTTTCTAGTCATTTCTTTCTTAGATCTCTTTCTTAGCTGATTACTTTCTTCACTGAGTTGTAATTATTTCCGTATTAGATTATAAGCTTCCTTATTTGCAGTGCTCATAGAGCCTGGCACATAGTATGTGCCCAACAAAGAGTTAATAAAAGCTAAAACTGTGTTTTTTGTTTCTACTATCCTGTAGAAAGCCTCAGGTGGAAAGAATACATGCTTTGGCTCATAAAAAACTTTGTTCAAATCCACACTCTTCTACTCAAAACCTCTGTGACTAAACAAGCTGTTTAACCCCCCCTAAACCTGGAGTTTTCATATGTAAAACCCAGAGAATGGTATCTTTCTCAGGGTTGCTGTGAAGATCAAACTGGTGGGATGCCTAATATTACTACTAATTTGCCCTATTTAAGGAAATATGATATAAATTAGGACTCTTCTAAATGGGTCTTCTGTATTTAAGTGGACTTATTCTGGGAAATACATGTTTGTAAACTTGAATCGAAAAAAGAAAATATTTATGGGTTTGAATGAACCATCTGAAAAGATGTCATTGTGGTCTCTCATAAACCAATTTCTCTGAATCATCTGCTGTATATTAGCCAGATAGGATCTGTTTTCTTGAATATAGTACTACAGAGAAAAAGAAATTGCTGTCTGGGGAATAACTAATTAAAGCCAGTGACAAAACTTTTCTAAAGCTAAGTGAATTAATTTCATTCTAAAACTTATGAGATTGTTACTAGTATGGCACTCACTCATTCCAAAGAAGAGAAAAATGATATCTTAATTGAAAAGTTCTTTCTAGGCTATTTTAACAGCCTTTTCTGAGCTCAGCATGTATCATGGGCAGATGTGGGATTTTGCTCTTGTTTAGAAATTCAGGTTTCATTTTCTCAAGTGCATTATAACAACAAGTATCCCATTGGAATTGTGGAATACTCTGGAGCTTCTCTCTCTGTGAATTGTGACCCCTCCGTTTTCCTACTTGTCATCTTAATGGAATTAGTTTTCCACGGAGGGAATCTAAACTGTTACGATCTGCACATAAGCAGACAGATTCTTGCTGTCCATTCCCTGACACACTGACTTGGTAAGTGGTGGGTTTACACAAGGGCCCAGTCATCTCTTAGGAATTAGGGAACCATTCTGGGGTTGAGCAGCAGTCTGTTTAACCACCAGGGGGCCTCAGCTTTCCCCGCTGCACCCAGAAAAGCACCATTTATATTTTCTAAATCATCTATCTGCGTTAAGAGAAGAGAATCTAATAAACATTATGCATACATACTGATCATAATCCATCTTAAAAGGTTTACCTTATAGAAGTATGTTCATAAATGGGTAAAAATATATGAATAAGCCATAAAAAAGAATGAAGTGCTGATACATGCTATATGACATGGATGAGCCTTGAAAATATTATGCTAATGAAAGAAGCCAGACACAAACGGTCACTTATTGTCGGATTCCATTTCATATGAAATATCCAGAATAGATAAATCCATGAGACAGAACATAGATTGGTGGCTGCCAGGGGCTGGGGGAAGACAGAATGGGGAGAAACCATTAATGGGTAATGGATTTTATTTTGGATTGATGGGAATATTTTGGAACTAGACCAAGGTGGTGGTTGCACAGCATTGCAAATGTAGTTAGTACCACTGAACTGTTCAACTTAAAGTGGTTAATTTTGTTATGTGAATTTCACCTCAAATTTTTAGAAAATGATATATATGAATAAGGGTTGTCAGTTGTAGCATTGAATGACCTAGTAAAACAAATGCTTATCAACTGGAGATTAAGAGAGTAAATTGTACATTTAGACAGTAACTATGTCGTTGTTAAAAAGCATGAAGTACATTTATATGTACTCATGGAAAGAGGTATACATATATTATTAAGTTAAAAACAAATTGGAGGACAGTTATCTTTTAAGGGTGGGTGTTAACAGGAATTTTAATTTCTTCGGTAATGTATTGTTTGAATTTTTGACAAATATGTACTTTTATAATCAAAAATAAATGGTAGGAAAAGAAAAAAAGAATAGACTCTGCTTTTGGAACAAGTCCTCCGTTCCTTTCCTTTTAATTAATGCTGAAAGGATGAGTGACTTTCAGGTCCCAGGCAGGGTAGCCCAAGTGTTAGCCATTCAGCATGTTTACCAAATGCTTCCTCTTCATATTGCTGTGTTTTGGTTTTCAGAAAAGCAGCTCCAAATTCTACCTAACAATCTACAGATGTAGATTCCACAATATTTCTTTGGTCTTGGAGTAAGAAATGTAGAAAATTCACAGGCACCAAATTCTGCCTAGCATAGTGCCTTGTGCAACGTACAACCAGGTACACCTTGGTTGAATTCTTTTCTCACAAAGAGCGTATCTCTTACAAATTTAATTCTTGGTCTCGGTATTCTACATGTGGTGCTATTAGGAACAAAACCAATTTGGAGGGAGTGGGCAGTGGTGAACCTGTGCTCCCTCTCTCTTCTGTGCCCATAGTTCTTATTGCCAGTGTTATTGCCTGGATTATCTTCTCAAGCTGTGATGTTTTTTTCCAGTCCTTCTCACATCTGCTCCAACTAGATTATATTAATAAATAAACTCCTTAAAGGCCAAGACCAACTTATACTTCTAAAGAACAAGAGCGGGATATTTGTGAAGGTGTCTGGATATGAGAAGGGGAGAATAGTTGAAAGGAGACTTGCCATTCATTGGGGTTCTACTTTTTACCTTCCAGAACGGTCCAGGCTCTGCAGACAGCATCCTACCTGTCCCAGCAGGCTGACCTGAGGAACATCGTGGAGGAGATTGAGGTGTGAATCTCTTTTAACAAATAGATCCTGTCTTTGACACTCTGTAGAACAGTCTTGCAGATAGACTTGCATGATTTGTTACAGCCAGTTACATTGCTTTTCTTTTTTTTTTTTTTTTTTTTTGAGACAGTGTCTCATTCTGTCACCCCAGTTAGAGTGCAGTGGTATATCATAGCTCACTGCAACCTCAAACTCCTGGGCTCAAGCAATCCTCTTGCCTTGGCCTCCCAAGTAGTTGGGACTATAAGTGTGAGCCACTATGCCTGGCTGATTTTTTTTATTTTTAGTAGAGACATGGGGTCTTGCCCTTGCTAAGGCTGGTCTCAATCTCCTGAGCTCAAATGATCCTCCTGCCTCGGCCTCCCAGGAGTGCTAGGATTATAGGTGTGAGCCCTGGCGCCTGGCTTTTTATATCCATGGCACACTTATGTTCTTTGTATTAGAGCAAAATGTCCAAGGAAATATTTGTGTCTGGTATACAATAAGTGCTTGGGAAGTGGTCACTGTGGTTTTTATTATTGCTCTGTTGTTTCCTTTGCCCAGGAGATCCTGCTCCTCGGGGGCCACTCTCCTGAAATACATAGCCAGTGAAAGTCCTGATATTATTATCACCGGATGCTTCACAGGCACATTAGCTGCCTGGTCATGTTGCCCAGGAGAGCAGTATGTCTCTCTTCGTCTTTCAGAGCATTGAATAAGAAAGGGAAATGCTATGCTTTGTAGGTTGTATCCAAATAGATGGCCGTGGACTCCGTCTGCATCATGATGCTTCCTGGGTGCACTGCAGCCTGGCCCATGGGCCTTCTGCCCAGAGCAGCTGGTGCCTTCAGCGCAATGAGCTCTGTGCTTGGGCAGGAGTACAAGGGGCCAAGAAAGGAGCACCCTCAGAGCTGCAAAAGATACTGTTCTCTTCAAATGTCTATGTGATATACTTCACTCTCTGCCTAAGCAGCTTTTTTGAGAAAGTACTAAGTGACTGAGATGGTCCTCCAATTTTTAGAGTAAGAGATTTCTCAAAATTGTGTCTGCACTGGGGTTGACAGTGGTTTGTGCATCTCATTTCTGCTGTCACTTGACATCCAACATGCTTCTGTTTTGTTATGACAGGACCTTGTTGCTCGTCTGGATGAACTGGGGAACGTGTATCTCCAATTTGAAGAAGGACTGGAAACAACAGCATTATTTGTGGCTGCCACCTACAGGCTCATGGACCATGTGGGGACTGAGCCATCCATTAAGGAGGTGCCTGTCTACCAATTCTCAGGATGAAACCCAAAGGGGTTGTCAGCTTTATCTAATAAGGATAGCTTTTTTCAGAGAGGGAGGTTCAGATAATACTTTGGGATGTTGTCATTCAATGTCTTGGGTTAGGCTTTATAGAGGAATAGAAAAATGGAATGCTTGTTCTTAAGAAACTGATTGTCAGTTGGACAGTCATGTAAACAAATCATCACACTTGCTTTAAATGGGGCATGTACATGTCATGAGGTAGTAGCAAGAAGGCCAAGTGCGTTACGCTTGTTTCATCGCCTTTTCTTCCGGATACCCCCTCCTTCTTATCTCATGAATGCTTTCCACTTTGGTGGCCCATGCAAATCCTTTCTCTGAAAAGTGACCCATACTTCAAAATCGCCTATTCTCCTTTCTCCCTCCTGCTCAGCAATGGCTAAATCTTAGCTAATCTTTGCTGATTGACAAAATTCATTGAGAGACATGTGTGTCTACCAGACATCCGCCAAGAATTAATTCCTTTTTTCCCCCCAAGAGGAGCTTATTAACCTGAAAGAACCTTTAGTTGAAATGTGTGTAGGAAGTCTTTTTGAGTAGGACCCTCTTGTACCCCTTGTCTATGAGACAGTTACCAGCCCTTGATCTAAAGTACTTAAAGTATAAGCTGCTATTATTTTAATTTTAGGAGGAGAGATTTGGGTTCTAAGTTAGAACTTTTATTTCTTTATGCATTATGAGTTTTGGGCCAAGTTTGTTTAAGTAAATGGTAAATAATTATCTGTCTTGGATCATATGAATTAATTTCATATTTTCTCCGGAGGATATGATCAAGTAATTGATTCATGCATTTGCATTCTTATTGTGTCTTTTCCTTCATCCGAAGTGCAGGAGGTCTAGAAATAAACTCCCTTTTAATTTCTGTTATGGGCGAAAGTGCAGGAATGTGGGAACTTATGGTATAAATTATTTGGGGATTCTCCTATACACAGTAAAATGGATGAATTGGTAATATTATACATATACAACTTAAACTTATTCTTTCTTTATTTCCAGGCTTTTGCAAACCAGGTATTTGGCTAGAGTAATTTTGCTGTCACTGCTTTCTTTTGACATAACAATTCTGGTGAACATTCATCCATTTTAACATGTCAACAGCCTGGTGATGGAAAAATGTAATTGGTACAATTAAAGAAAATTATTTCATGTCGACTGTGAATAACACCATCAGGGACAAAGGAGCTCTTTTGTTAGATGGTAGATTTTAAAAAACAAAACTGATTGAAATGGAAAATGTTTCCTTCTAAGCAAACAACCTCTAGAATTTTAATTATGCCTTTTAGGTTCTACTTTTGTAAAAAAATTGCTTTTTTTCTAAGCAGCCCATTAGTTCTTTTTTGTATTTTTTTAATTTAAAAATATATTTTTTTCCATCCTTGCTTTAGATAATTAGGTCTTAATGGAGAGTTATTTTAGTTTCTTTCTAATGCACATTTTAGCTATGAAGTTTGGTCTTAAAAATACAAATTTTGCTGCAATTTGCTACTTACAAGCAGGTTGGGAGGGAGGGTAGTTTAGCTGTGAGGGTGATGGGAATCAAGAAAGAGCAAATTTTCTTCTGGAAGGAGTTTGGGTACAAACAGACCTACATGGTCTTGCTGTTTTTATTGTTATGGCTTGTACAAGTTACGTAGCCACATTTGGCTTCAGTTTCCTCATTTGGGAAACATTGACAGTACCAGTCTTGTAGGGTTTTTGTCAAGATTCGAGTTAATGCATGTAAAGCACCCATCACCATGCCTGGTATATATAGACATTTAACAAATGATTACTGTTATATGTATTTTATAATATACTTTCGTATCTCAGTAGTAGTTATCTGGAAGTATTTTGCATTTTTATAGTAAGCATTCCTTAAATAGTTGACAAATAAATGTATGCATTTCAGTTTATAGTGGAAGATGGAAAAAAATCAACCAAATCCAAATTTTAAGCTTAAATGGAGAATATTTGCTTTTTCTCCCTCTACCAGTTTGTGTTAATGACTAAAAGACTGTCCATGTGTGGCCGGGCATGGTAGCTCACGCCTGTAATCCTAGCACTCTGGGAGGCTGAGGCGGGTGAATCGCTCGAGGTCTGGAGTTCAAGACCAGTCTGAGCAAGAGCGAGACCCCATCTCTACTAAAAAAATAGAAAGAAATTAATTGGCCAACAAAAAATATATAGAAAAATTAGCCGGGCATGGTGGCACATGCCTGTAGTCCCAGCTACTTGGGAGGCTGAGGCAGGAGGATCGCCTGAGCCCAGGAGTTTGAGGTTGCTGTGAGCTAGGCTGATGCCATGGCACTCACTCTAGCCCGGGCAACAGAGAGAGACTCTGTCTCAAAAAAAAAAACAAAAAAAAAAACCTGTCCATGTGAGCACCTGAAACAGATGGAATGACGAGTCAGGTGGGCCTCCCACCTCCCTGCCTGAGGAAGGTCTGCAGCTGTGTTTGTTCCCCTTTCCTTCCAGGATCAGGTCATCCAGCTGATGAACACGATCTTCAGCAAGAAGAACTTTGAATCCCTCCCAGAAGCCTTCAGTGTAGCCGCCGCTGCTGTTGCGCTCTCCCAGAATCGCTACCACGTGCCAGTTGTGGTTGTGCCCGAGAGCTCTCCTTCCAACACTCATGAACAGGCTGTCCTGCGGGTATGACTTCCATGCCCAAAACGTGCCACTGTGATTGCCATTTCTAGCGGAAGGCTTTCAGAAATCCAGACCACAGTACATAGCCAATTGTAGCCCCCATGAGAAAATTACCCATTAAATGTAGGACAAGGTTCACTTCCCTTAGCCTGGAAATGGGGACTTCCCTTAGCCTGGAACTGGGTGAACTAGTCACAGAACCCTTCAAATCTATCAGAAAGCCTCCCCTGCCCCTGGCAGAGGATTTTAAACAGTATTGACTTTCAATAAATTAAGTGTAAGGAAATTGCATTTCTAGGTCCGTAACTGTAAATGTGTAGAGAAGTCTTGCTTCTAAAATGCATTTCCCAGTACCAAATCTTTCTAAATACATTGTTTTAAGACAGGTGTTTTAATTCCCAAGTAATTCTGGTGCTTATAGGTGTTAAATTAAATACCAGGTCTCTTCCTCCCTGGTATCGATAGGATATAGTGTATCTTTCTGCCTCTTCATAGCATAGTCCTCCCTCTCACTCGGAGTAAGCATGGAATTCTCTTTTGTGTTAACTCTTTGAACAGAGCAAAGCACAGATTTTGAATATGCTTAGAAGTTTCATTTCAAATGAGGCATTTTGATGCTGTTTGGAAACTAGTGACAAGCTAAGATCTTCGTAAGAGATTAACATTTTATTAATATGTAAATGTTGGGGTTCCACATAGGACAGTTGTGTCTGTCCCCTTAGTTCTACTTTGGTGGCCCCTGCAGATATCCTCTGGAAAAGTGCCCTGTACTTCAAGATTGCCTATCCTCTCCCTACATACAATTCCTATCCCGTCAACAAAGACTTGAGTGAGAACCTGATTAACATAGTTCACTGTGAGTCAAGAGGGGCTTAGAGAACAGGTGGAGAAAGTATTGGCTCTGAAACTAGATAGATAGATGTGAGTCCTGGTTCAACCACTTTACTGACCATGTGGCCTTTGGCAGTCCGTTAACCTCTTGTGGCCTCTATTTCTTCATCTGTAAAACAGGGATTATGCTGTCTATCTCATACCACCGATGGGAGGATATATGTAAAGGGCCCATCCTAGTATCAGGCATATAGGTAACTTTCAACAAATGATAGTTACTGTTATCTGTATTTTTTCAGGTTTCCCATTGCTGATACCTTCCTGAAGTATTTTTCTGGCTGATAAATTTTTTTGAAGATTCTGTAGTAGAGTGAATGGAATAGGGAATCAGGAAAAAAGTTATATATCAACTGTTTGTGTAATTTGGGACCAGCCATTTTCTTTTCCTGGGCTCTAGTTTCCTTATCTGAAAACTGAAATAATTGGGCAAGATCATCTTTAGGATCCTCCCCCACTCTAGCATTCTGTAATCTATCCCATTCCTAATTGAATTGTGTGTTTTCTATATTGGATTTCTGATAGGCAGCAGATCAAAGTTGGAGAAGATTTCCTGAAACAAGGCATTTGCTCTCCTGCAGAGCTTGCACCCTATAAATAAAGCACCTCAGAAACAAAATTCTCTACTCCTGCACCTTTGTTGCTACAGATAATTTTATATTTATTTCTAGTTGCAAGTTACCAACGTTCTGTCCCAGCCTCTGACTCAGGCTACTGTTAAACTAGAACATGCTAAATCTGTTGCCTCTGGAGCCACTGTCCTCCAGAAGACGTCCTTCACCCCTGTAGGGTAAGTCTGATCATATTTTGGCAGGGCATCAACCTGTTTGTTTTGGAAAGTTAGCCTGCAGCCAGTGTAACAGATTAACACGGATAGTGCCATGATCATAAAACCAAATTTACCTAAAGTCCAGTTAGGTAAATTTGATGTACTGGTATCAAAATGCTAGAATTGAATATAAGAAAAGGATTTTTAAAACTAAAAGAATTTGGGTTTTACTGTTTTATTCCTTGTCTATTTCTAGTTGGTTCTATATTGTGATAAAAGCAGCTATTTTAATATTTATTGTTTTTTTCTGATGTATGAGTAATATATCTTTATTATAGGAATATAGGAAAGCACAAAAAAGAAAAGATAACTCATCCATAATTCTACCACCCAGAGATAACTGCAGCTAACATTTTACAATCCTTTTTTTTTGTGAGTCTTTTTTCTATGCATATAAATAGATTTTTTAAATTCATTGAGGATTATGCTTTATAATAATGTATCATAAACCTTTTTCCACAGGATTAAATATTCTTCTACAGTCATTTTTAATGGCTGCATATTATTGCTGTGTGAACTTTTTTCTTTTTTTTTTTAAGATGGGCAACCTTTGTTGCCCAGGTTGGAGCACAGTGATGTGATCATAGTTCACTACAACCTCGAACTCCTGGGCTCAAGCAATCCTTCTGCCTCAGCCTCCTGAGTAGTTGGAACTATAGGTGCATGCCATCATGACGGCTAATTTTTTCTTTTCTTTTTTTTTTTTTTTTAGAAATGGGGTCTCGCTATGTTGCCCAGATTGGTCTCAAATTCCTGGCCCCAAGCTATTCTCCCACCTCACTCTCCTGAATTACTGGGATTACAGGCGTGAGCCACTGTGCCTGGCTCCCTGCTGTGTAAATTTTTTAAAAATTAAGGGTCAAGCTGGGTAAAATGGCATTTGCCTATAGTTTTAGCTACTCAGGAGGTTGAGGTGGGAGGATCAGTTGAGCTAGGAGTTTGAGACCAGCCTAGGCAACATAGGGAGACCCTGTCTCTAAAAAAAAAAAAAATTAAAGGTCAATTTTTATATGGAACTTTTTAAAGTGTTAAATTGGTAAGTTACTGAGATCAGGAGTTTGATCAGTGGAATGGTAAAAGACCTTAGAATTTTGCTGTGTGGTTAGAGTTAGGAATTATCTTCTTTACCTTTTAAAATAAAAATTAATTTTTTTCATAATAAAGAGATGTCTTTTTTTTTTTTTTTTTTTTTTTGAGACAGTCTTATTCTGCTGCCCCAGCTAGAGTGCAGTGGTGTCAGCCTAGCTCACAGCAACCTCATACTCTGGGCTCAAGCTATCCTCCTGCCTCAGCCTCCCAAGTAGCTAGGATTATAAGTGCACACCATAGTGCCTGGCTAAATTTTCTATTTTTAGTAGAGATGGGGTCTCATTCCTGCTCAGGCTGGTCTCAAACTCTCGAGCTCAAGCAATCCTCCCACCTCAGCCTCCCAGAGTGCTAGAATTACAGGTGTAAGCCACTGTGCCTGGCCAAGATATATCCTTTTTGAGAAATTCAGAAAACATGGAAAAGTAGAAATAATACCAAAAAATTACCCATAATTATACTACTATACACCAACCTCTTTGAACATGTTGGAGTATTTCCTTCTACCTTTTTTTATTGTTGTTAAACATAATTGAGGTCATACTGTAGACTTAACCTATTTTACATTAAATTGTGGAAACCTACCAGAAGGAGGTTGAATTTTAGGAGCTAAAGGGGAAACAAAGGAAAAGAAAACTTTGGAAACCTAGGAGGTCATTTTAGGTAGTTTTAAAGGTTTCCCTGCATTGTAATCTGTGGTTGAGCACAAGATTCCCCAAGTAGGATAGGAAGTCAAAAAGTGACTTAAGGATTGGGATATAGCCCTGGACTGTCTCAAGGAGACACTTTATAGGCCCTGTTTGTCATATCTATGACTTTCCTACATGAATTCTTGCTAACCCTTGTTGTCATTCTTAACAGGGATGTTTTTGAACTAAACTTCATGAATGTCAAATTTTCCAGTGGTTATTATGACTTCTCTGTCAAAGTTGAAGGTGACAACCGTTACATTGCAAATACAGTAGAGGTAGGTGCTTTTCTTTCCATCCCCATTGCCATGTTAATCTAGGCAAGGAAATGACCAAATAAACATGCAGTGTTAATTGCCTGGAATATTGACTTCTCTTTGCAACCAAGCTAACGCAACTATGTTAAGAGAGGGATAGGTTCAAACTATGCTGTTTGACAGACTTAGCCAAGGCAGTAAATCAGGAACTTGGTCATAGCAAGTTTTCTTTTATTTGTAAATTATTCATTTTCCATTAAAATTTATCATTACTATCTTACATAAATTTAGGCAGTAGAAAAGATAAAAATCACCGTAATTCTACTGAGGCATAAACCTTTTGTGTGGTAGGCCTTGGTAGATTTAGAAAAGTGCTTGATGCCAAATAGGTGACAAAAAGCATCAAGTGACCCATATACAAGACTGTAATGAGGCTGTCTGGGTAAAGCAAAAAGAAAACTGATAGTCTATCAAAATGAATGGTGTTTCAGATGTTTAGCTAACTCTAGCTGGGTTGGAGATCCAAGTGGCTTTAAGCCTCATTTATCTGATGCTCTGTGGGAATGAGGTATTTCACGTTAGTGTTTTTCCCAGGTACTTGAAGTTTTACTTCTTCCAGCACTGTGGCTTTCGTTTTAACCTTTTTAGATAGTAGTTTATTTAAGATGAGTTACACGTTTTCCTACTTTCTTAAATTCGAGTGTGGTTGAACCTTTTCTTAATCTGAATTAGGATCATCGGTGTGAACCCTTTGTTGAATGCCTGTTACATGAGAAACACAGTTCTGTGTGTTTTTGGTTATATTATTTTATTCTTACAATCCCGTAAGATGAGTGGAGTCATCTTCATTTCATAGGCGGGGCTCAGGGGCATAGAGTAACTTATACCAGTTTAGTTAGTGTGCCCTGGGGGCTGTAGAGCTAGCCTCAGCGACGGCAGAGCTGTGTACAGCTCTAGCAGCTGGCCTTTTCATAAAGTTACTTTCTCCTTTCTCTTCCACCACTTTCAGCTCTCATTTCTCAATGTTTTCGCTACCGTGTCTTTGCTTCATGTGCTTGACTACGTAGCCATGCATTCTGCATAATAGGGACCTTGGAGTGGTACTGTGCCTTTCCTGAAATATTAAATGTATGCTATTTGTGACATCTATTTTCTTTACTATTCAGATGTCATTTTGTACTCACTTTTCTTTTTTAAATTAGAAATTTGTTTATCTTTTCATTACGAAATAATTGTAATCTTAATAAACATTGCAAAAATAGTGTGTAGAATTCCCATTTACACTTCACCCAGCTTCCCCAAATGTTAATATTTTATGTAACTATGATATAATCGTCAATACCAGGAAGTTAATATTGATATAGTACTATTAACTAATCTATAGACCTTAATTCAAATTTTGCCAGTTGTTCTACTAACGTCCCTTTTGTGGTCCAGGATTCGATCCAGGATCACATATTCCTTTCGTTATCACGTCCTTAAGCCTCCTCCAGTTTAAGATAATTTCTTTTTTTTTCATGACCTTGACACTTTTGAAGAGTATTGGCCAAATACTGTGTAGAATGTCTCTATTTGGGTCTGTCTGATGTTTCTTATGATTAAATTCAGGTCATGCATTTTTTGCAATAATACTCCAAAAGCGATGTTCTGCCCTTCTCGGTGCAAGAAGTATATGATGTTGGTATATCTCATTACTGGTCATGTTAACCTCGATCACTTGAGTAAGGTGTTGTCTGCTAGGTTTCTCCACTTAAAGCTGCTGTTTTTCTGCTTTGTAATTAAGTGTTTTGTGGGGTGTTACTTTGAGACTCTGCAAATATCCTGATCATCTTGTCTGCAACAGTTATTACTATGGTATTGGCCATAAATGATTTTCTTTTACTCTTACAGTTATTAATTGGAATTCTGCTATAAGGAAATAACTGTCCTTTCTCCCTCATTTATTTATTTATCCAATTATCTGTAATCATAATAAATATTATAATACATAATTTACATAATATAATGTATTTATAATTTATCATCTCATAGATATTTATTTTACTATATAGGTTATGATCCATTACCGTCATTTATTTTTTTTACTCCTATTACCCGAGGTTTGGCCTTTAGAGAGCTGTTCAAGTTGGCTTTTATAATACTGTCTTTGGATGGAAGAAGTAGGCAGCTAGAAAGTTTGACCTTTTCAAAAAATAGGGCATTACTTAACATAGGTGGTTTAAACACTTGTATCTAAAGTTTGGCAGAAGGGAAGATGTTTTCTGGAACTCTAATCTCTCTGCTTCATGTCTGACCTTTTGGGCATGAGACATCTGATGCTAGTGCATTCACTAAGACAGAGTTCGGGTAGAAACTATTATTGTGTGTACTTCAAACCTTTCAAACCTACTACATTCTGGTAATGTTAGTTTCCTTCATTAAGAGGCCTTTTTTGCAACTTAACACAGTAAAAGAAAAGATTTTTTTTATTTTTTGAAACCTCTTCTTTCCACCTTTGAATCCAGCTTAAATGCTAGTTTTACCTCCTTGTCAGTTACCAAGTCCTGTTGATTCCACTTCTTAATGTCCTTTCCATGAGTCTTTTGTTGTTGTTTTATTAGATATCACCAAGTTGCTCTTTCCTTCACATTCTTGTCACAATTTGGTATTATCAGTTTTTGATAATGTGATGCATATGAAATGGTATCTTGTTTTAATGTTTTTCCTTGATTACTAGTAAAGTTGAGGATCTTTTCTTATATTTGTTGGCCATTCAGGTTTCCTTTCCTGTGAATTATCATAAATCTTTGCCTGTTTTTCTTTTGGTTTGTTAGTCTTTTTTATTATTGATTTTTAGGAGTGATATTTATATACATATATATATATTTAAACTGTAACATTTATTACATGACTAATTATTGAAATTCTTAAGATGAACTGGATGTTGCAACAGCTGCCTTTTTGGGTTTGGGTGTTGTTCTTCATGAGATTCATGCCTGAATCTGCGGTATACAACTTTTAGGTGCCTCATTCGACCCGGTCCCGGTGGTATTGCGTCTTTTAGCCTTGGCACTCCAGTTATATTTTCTCTTGCTCTTGGCAGGGTAACCACATTTACCATAGGTCAGCGTCTGAAGGTGGTGGGCCTTAAAGCCACAGTGGTGGCATAATATGTGCATCTTATTATAACGTTTTTTGAACGATGATGTTCCCTTTGTCATCTTGCTTCTGTGGCTGAGACCAAAGAGGAGGAGTGATGTATATTCTGGATACTAATCCTTAGTTACCCCTAACCTTGCTTTATGGCATCTTTTGATGCATGAAATTTAATTTTAATGACGTCTAATTTATTTTTTTTATTTTTTATTTTTTATTTATTTATTTTTTTTGAGACAGAGTCTCACTCTGCTTGCCCGGGCTAGAGTGAGTGCCGTGGCGTCAGCCTAGCTCACAGCAACCTCAAACTCCTGGGCTCAAGTGATCCTACTGCCTCAGCTTTCCGAGTAGCTGGGACTATAGGCATGCGCCACCATGCCCGGCTAATTTTTTCTATATATTTTTAGTTGGCCAATTTTTAGTTGGCCAATTAATTTCTTTCTATTTATAGTAGAGACGAGGTCTCGCTCTTGCTTAGGCTGGTTTCGAACTCCTGACCTTGAGCAATCCACCCGCCTCAGC